>OY856414.1:775486003-775731003 GCA_963693085.1 Alisma plantago-aquatica | reverse complement strand
ATGTTTACGTTAGGGTTTGCTACATGAAGAAGAAATGAGACCCTTTTGTTCCCATATATGCATAATAACAAAATAAAGGAGCGAAACAAGTTATTTCCCCCCTCTATTTGTTGTTATGCCTATGTGGGGATAAAAAGGCTCTCATTTCTTGTTCATGTAGCATTATTCTTTACGTTATGTTTAGCTCCTAGCTAAAAAATGCACACGGTTCTACTGAAGATATAAAACTTTTCCACTAAGTTCATGCTTGAAAACTCAAAGGATATTAAAATCCAGACTAGGTTATTCCCAATTATGGGACAAGTGTATCTGAATTTTAATAAATGTTGTTTGAGAATTCAGTTTGGTTTTGACATGGTTCTCACTAGAATCAGTATCAGAATAAATAGGTTAACCTAAACAAAATTTAAAAATTATGCTCAATGTCTGACAATTAGGATAGCATCCCAAATAGAGAATTGACATTGAACTAACATGCCAAGTTTGTACTGTTTCAATTCAGCTTCTCAATTGTGTTGCCAAAAACCCATAATTGTCGCATCATTACATCTATTAATAAAATACTAACACATTCCATTGTCCTTTGTCAAAAATGGGCAAGAGAATTTTCTTAATCCAAATAGAAATACAATGTAAAAGTTAAGTAAGAGAGGGTGCACAAAAGATTAATGTCTCAATAAATTAAAAAATGTGTAAAATTTTGTCCTTCTTCCTTCTTACTGGCGTATTAATCACATTGTACAAATTGCATTAGTTTGTAACATATTAATTTACAACCTCTTATACAAGTAAATGCCACAAAACAATACTCT
Organism: Alisma plantago-aquatica; assembly: GCA_963693085.1. NCBI lineage: Eukaryota > Viridiplantae > Streptophyta > Magnoliopsida > Alismatales > Alismataceae > Alisma > Alisma plantago-aquatica. The sequence goes on along the minus strand of OY856414.1, from coordinate 775,730,191 downwards.
TCCGCATGACTACAAACAATATATATACCATTCCAATTTATGCTAATCATCGTCGTATGTGAAAGGGCTTTTTAATGTGATGGTAACCTGTAGATGACATGTTGCAGATAAAAAAACCCATTAATGTGGAGAAATAGAAAGGAAAGGCCAATGGTGTAAGTGGGAGTTGATGTTGCGTGCACAAGCAAGATATGTATGTTATAATGGCCCCTTAATCTACTGGTTAAATCCTATCCAGATTGGGATAATGGGATTCAAAATCCTGAATGGGAGGGGAATTCTTTTGGCGTACAAGGACAAAAATGTGCACCGTCAGGATTACGAGTTTAATTGGAGAACAAGTTGTAGTTTTAAGTCTTGATTTTATTGATGCAGTTCGAGGCTTGGAAGAAGGTCGGGCACTGCAGGTTTATGCTGTTTCAAATTTGATAGTATTAGTTACATGTAGATGTAGTTTTTAATATTGGTGGCAGCAATGGGTAGGGAATGTGCCTACCCATGCCCCAATGTGGCTCCACTACTATTTTCATCCAAACACAACCTTAGTAGATGGCGACAACTTGCAAGAAATTACATGGAGTATGAATTATATCACTTATGTATTTGTATTGAACGATACCATATATAAAAGAAAAAGAAAAGGATATTAAACAACCATACCAGACACTACATATAAAAATTCACCGCCCAGCTCAATATTTCCAAACTCCATGTGTCATACACATTAATGGAAACTTTATTCTAAGACCATTGTGTGTGCGGACAGCAGAAACCAGTTAATTGATATGTAATATATACATGTTGAGCAACATGGGCTAGAGCAAATACAACAATTTGTGAAAGATGATGAGATTCAGAATTTCACAAGTTTTTCAGAAGTTGTTTTTGTACGAACAAATACATATTTATTTCTTATGTATAAAGTCATAATATTTTTATATATAACTACTAGGATTTATAATGGTGGAATCCAAAGGTACGTTAGAATTCAGCAACATATATGTCATCCACATCAAGTAAGCCATAGAAGAACCTTAGTTATCAAGGCGTAGGCGCTAGGCAAGACGCCTCAAACTAGGCGCCCAACCTATTAAGTGCGTTAAGTGGGCATCTAAGGCCTTTTAGGCCCAAATTAAGTAATTTAAAAGCTAAATAAGCATGAATTGGGTCTTGATTTTGTCAAATTAAATCACCTTGATTTATTTTATAGTTCAAATATGTCTGATTTAGGCAAAATCATGTCAAATATTGGCAAGTTACGTTTGGATTAGGGGGAAAAGGTTTTGATTTGAGGGATATACTTCTGATTTGTTGAAGCTAGGTCTGATTTAGCCAAATTGGATCTCATTTAAGTCTGTATAGGATAAAGTAGGGGAATTAAGGTCTAATTAAGTCATGATATGCAAAAGTAGGTCTAGTTTATGCCAAATCAAGTCAAATTTGGGATGATTAGATCTGGTTTGTGGGAGATACATTTGATTTGGGGAAATTATTGGAGATGCGGTCAAACTTGGGTTTCATTTAGGTCAATATAGAATAAATTTGGATTAAATTGAGTCTCATTTAGAAGTTTGATTTGCATATATTCCTCTTTCTCTGACTTTTTTCTTACTCTTACATCTGCAATGGTTATTGTTGTTTGCATGTATGCATTTTTTTTCCTGATATACTTCCACACCTCCTACATTATTGTTAATTTTATTTTTCTAACTTCTTCCTCCGTATCTGTCGCGCCCCAACCCCACATTAAGCACAAACCACCGGATTAGGGCACGGCAGGTGGGATCAACGCATAACCAACCATTCATTACTTTTAAAACAATTAAAGATATTACTGCAAATGAAGACTAAACGAACTGCGGAAGCATTTCTATTAACTGATAGGAAATTAAACAAGTCTACAACATAAACATTGTCCAACATAACTAAAACACAACAGTTAATTTACATCAATATACATATTCTCTCTCTCACTCACACCTTGTCCCGTAGATCGAGGGGAATGGACTAAGAGACCTTCTAACTAGACTAACTACAAACCTTCTACTTATTAAGCGTTGGGATGGAACGATCCTTCTGATTCCTGAAGCTGGTGCTGACCTGAAAATTTTTGAGTAGAGGAATGAGCCTACTCGCTCAGTGAATAACATTTCACTTAGCTATCATTAAACAACTCATCAGGTTCATTAACTGGAAGTAAACAGATATACAGTTTAAGCAGAGCAATTCTACTAATAAAGCAGATATTAAATTACCACTCACATTCCTAAGCATCATCAGGTATTTCAAGTAAATAGACAGTTATATAAATTTACTGTGATCCTATGTGGTTATTTATTCATTTATTAATATGCCCTAAATATATGCAGTGTACTCTGCATATAAAGGTCCGCAACAAGTCCATGCTACGGCCCCACCGTACAAGACTTAGCGACACACCCGGGAATGCTAAGTCTGACGCCAGCCCCGTTCTGCCACAGGACCACAGGCTCTCCGGCCTACAGGCTCTCCGGCCTCAATGCACTACTCCGAGTGCTCTCTCTCGACTCCTCCTACTAACCTGAGCACACAGGCGGAGGGTCACAGGGTTACCTTCGCGACTCCGCACGAATGGTGTTAGATAACCGTGTTTTCTGGTGAAACCGCAGTGCCATTGTGACACAAGCACAATTATTGTTAGACACTGCCCTTTTTCTCTTTCCTCGTTTGTCCGCGACACACGCACGGATGATGTTGCAACACGAGTTTCACCCCAAAGCTGCAGATACCACTTTTGGGGTTCTACGGTGTTAGGGCATCTAAGTCTATACTTGATTAACAAATAACTAAAATAACACATTATTACTGTAAAACACAGAATTTCTCTTTCTCATCATTCCTATAGCACAATTCAAGTCCCAATGATCTTATTAAACTATCACTGAAGCATTTAGACATTTAAAATGAGTTAAATAATGATTTCTAGGTGAACTGCCACTCACCACTTGAAACTCGGCCGAACACTGTGAAACTCGGCCGATCACTTCCCAGATCCTGGAACTCGGCCGACCAAACTCAGCCGACAAACTCACCGCTTGAAAACCTACAAATGAAACTCGGCCGATCAGAACCAAACTCGGCCGACCAAATCCCTGTTCGCATATCTAATTCAGGAAACTCGGCCGATCAAGACGAAACTCGGCCGATCCGGAAAACGCTGTATAAAAGCCCTAAATAAGAACTCGGCCGACCGATTTGGAAACTCGGCCGAACCGCGCACAGTCAGAACAGAAAAACGACCTGCAGAAGTCGATTTCTCACGAATCGACGGGCAAACTTCGCGCAAACAACACCAAACGATCACAAACGATCCCCACGACTAAACCGTACCTGAAAGGAGCAAGAAAACGAATAGGGGCTGCACTGTGCACCCCAATTCTTCGGCCGTTTTCTTCACAAATGCAGCTCCAGCTGCGAACTTGATTCGATTCGACGGAGAAGATGATCTACGGAGGAAAGGGACGATCTACAGCAACTAATTGGAGCAGAACGACGCTCCAGAGCTTCTCTCCTCAGCTCCCTCTCTCTTTCCCTCTCTTTCTCTCTTTCTCTCACGCCAGGGACAGAACGTTTCCTGCGTTCTGCGTTTCTGTGAAATGAAACGAGAAAAGGGAGAAAGGGAGATAAGGAAGAAAAACTTAGGGGCCACATCGCAAATTTCGAACTTTTCGCAAATTGCAATCGGGTCCCTAGAAGCCCAAAAACATGCAACTTTTGACTCGAAGGTCGGATTCGAACGATTTCTCTGGAAACGTTTCAAGCGTAATATTTTACATACTTTAGAAGCTAGAAAACACACTAAGCACATATCATGTCCATTTTAAGCATTATTAACAAAAACATGCTTAAATCTTAACACATCAGCTAAACACGTGCTGAACAACTCACTTACGGGATAAGCTCGACGCGGGTCGTAACAATTCCTCTTACCCTTATAAAAATTTCGTCCTCGAAATTCCTAGAAGAGAAAAGGAAACTTGCTACGCATCTCAGACTCTAGCTCCCACGTAGCTTCTTTAAGATTGTGGTTTCTCCACAAAACTTTCACTAAAGGAATCTCGCGGTTCTTAAGCTTTTTGATCCGGTGATCGATTATCCGCACAGGTCCTTCAACATAGGACACATCTGTCCTAAGTTGCACCGGTTCTGAGTCTAGAATCTTATCTGTACTCGGGTGACACTTCTTCAGCATAGATACGTGGAAAACATCATGTAGATTTGCCAACTCAGACGGCAAATCCAACCTGTAAGCTACAGGTCCAATCCTCTCAACAATAGGATATGGACCCAAATATGTAGGGGTCAACTTACCCCTCTTGCCAAACCGCAGAACTCCCTTCCACGGTGAAACTTTCAAGAAAACCTCGTCGCTAACCTCAAACTCAAGAGGTCGACGTCGTCTATCAGCATAACTCTTCTGTCTATCTTGTGCAGCTTTCAACTGATCTCTGATCACTGATATCTTTTCAGTAGTCACATCAACTAGCTCGGGTCCAAGAATTTCCTTTTCACCCACCTCGTACCAACAAACTGGCGATCTACACTTCCTGCCATAAAGAGCTTCAAATGGAGCCATTCCAAGACTAGAATGGTAACTGTTATTATAAGCAAACTCTATTAGGCTTAAGTGTTCTTCCCAGTTGCCTCTAAACTGTAGCACGCATGCTCTCAGCATGTCTTCAAGGGTCTGAATGGTCCTCTCAGATTGACCATCTGTCTGAGGGTGAAACGCCGTACTGAACTTTAACTTTGTGCCCAATGCACGATGTAACTGATTCCAGAATCTAGACGTAAACTTTGGATCTCTGTCAGAAATAATAGAAACTGGAATTCCATGCAACCTGATTACCTCATCCACATAAACTTTAGCCAGCTTAGAAACGTCAAAGGTTGACTTGACAGGAAGAAAGTGAGCAGACTTAGTTAGTCTATCCACAATCACCCATATTGAGTCCGAACCCTTAGGCGTTCTGGGTAATCCTACCACAAAGTCCATCGTGACGTGTTCCCATTTCCATTCTGGTATAGGAAGCGACTGCAAAATACCAGCAGGTTTCTGATGTTCAGCCTTAACCTGCTGACACACCCCGCACCTAGCCACATATTCAGCTACATCCTTTTTCATGCCAGACCACCAGTACAGCTCTTTGAGGTTCCTGTACATCTTTGTGTTACCTGGATGCATGGCATACATAGAAGTATGCGCTTCTTCAAGAATCTGCTCTTTTAACTCACTGTTTCCAGGTACACATAACCTATCATGAAGATACAACACGCCTTCATCAGAAAACCTGAACTCTGTTCTCTTACCCTCTGACATCTCTTGCATAATTTGCCATAACTCATCATCACTTTGCTGCAATTCCTTTATCTGATTATAAAAAGTAGGTCTAACTTGCATCTGTGCAATCAGCCCACTCTGTCTTGTCACCTCCAAGTCCAAGTTCAACCTTCGCATGTCTACAAGCAAGTCTCTCTTGAAACATGCCATAGAAAATGCGTTGGCTGAAGAACTAGACTTTCTACTCAAAGCGTCAGCTACAACATTTGCCTTACCGGGATGGTAGTCAATTGTCACATCATAGTCTTTAATCAACTCCAGCCATCTGCGCTGTCTTAAATTCAAGTCTTTCTGAGTAAAGATATATTTCAAACTCTTATGATCGGTGAACACCTGACATGTTTCACCATACAAATAATGACGCCATGTCTTAAGGGCATGAATTATAGCAGCCAATTCCAGATCATGAACAGGGTAATTCTCTTCATTCTTCTTAAGCTGTCTAGATGCGTAAGCAACAACTTTACCTTCTTGCATCAGTACACAGCCCAGACCTCTTCTAGAAGCATCGCAGAACACTGTATAGCCTTTTTCTGCCTCAGGCAGAACCAACACTGGTGCTGAAGTCAACCTCTTCTTCAAAATCTGAAAGCTTCTTTCACAGTTATCAGACCAAACAAACGACACATCCTTCCTTGTCAAGCGTGTCAAAGGTGATGCTATCTCACTGGAATTCTTTATAAACCTTCTATAATAACCTGCCAAACCCAAGAAACTTCTGATTTCAGTAGGAGTCATAGGCTGTTCCCATTGAAGCACAGATTCAACTTTCTTGGGATCCACGCTGACTCCATCTCTCGAGATAACATGCCCAAGGAATGCTACCTCGGCCAACCAGAACTCGCATTTGCTAAACTTAGCAAACAACTGGTGTTGTCTCAACAACTGCAACACTACTCTCAAGTGTTGCTCATGTTGTTCCTCGTCTCTGGAATAGATCAGAATATCATCTATAAAAACTACAATAAACTGATCTAGGAAAGGTTTGAAAATCCGATTCATCATATCCATAAAGGCTGCTGGGGCATTGGTCAGCCCAAACGACATGACCAAAAACTCATAATGCCCATACCTGGTTCTAAAAGCTGTCTTAGGAATGTCAGAAGCCTTTATCCTAAGCTGATGATATCCGGATCTCAAATCAATTTTAGAAAAGATCGTTGCTCCACGCAACTGGTCAAACAGATCATCTATCCTCGGCAAAGGATACTTGTTCTTTATTGTAATCTTATTCAGTTGCCGGTAATCTATACAGAGACGCATGGTACCATCCTTTTTCTTAACAAACAGGACTGGAGCACCCCATGGTGAAGAACTGGGTCTAATGAAACCCTTATCTAGCAACTCCTGCAACTGTACCTTGAGTTCTTTCAACTCCGCAGGTGCCATTCTATAGGCTGGCAATGCTACTGGATGACTACCTGGATATATCTGAATTTCAAAATCCAAGTCTCTGACAGGAGGTAAGCCTGGTAAATCTTCTGGAAAGACATCGGTAAACTCACAAACCACGGGCACGTCATAAACACTGGTGGTGCTCTTTTCTGCTCTGGTGTCAACTACATGAGCAAGGAACACTTCACATCCCTTTTGTAGCATCTTATCAGCTACAGCAGCTGATATTATGCACGTAGGCAGAACTTTCCTGTCTCCAGTAAAGACACAAGAAAATTCTCCTAATTGAAAGGTAGCTTCCTTTTTCCAACAATCGAGTTGCACTCGATATGTCTCAAGACAATCCATACCCAAGATGACTTGAAAAGTATTTACATCCAAGGGTATAAGATTAGCAGCAAAGGTAAAACCTCCAAAAGATAACAAACATCCGGGACAAGACTCAGATAAAACTGTCGGTCCACCTAGTGGAACTCTCAACACTAATTCATCTACCAACTCTTGAGTTAACAGATTAAGTTCAACAACTAAAGAACGTCGTATAAAAGAATGAGTAGCTCCCGGATCTATCAAAACTGAAACTGGTATACTATTAAACAAAAACATCTCTCCTGTAACAACTTGTGAAGAAATTATACCTTCCTGAGGTGTCAAAGAGAAGAAACGTGCTGAAGTTCTCCCTCTGCCACGTTGTCCTCTCTGACCACTCCTGCCACTAGATGCTTCACCACCTCTAGAACCAGAAGCCACAGAGGAACTCGGAACATCATGGTATTGAGGCTGAAAAGCTTGTGATGCTGCTTGATGAAGTTGAGGACAATCCCTTCTAAGGTGTCCTATTTGTCCACAGGCAAAACAACTTGGACCCCAACACTGACCAGTGTGTGGTCTACCACATTTATTACATAGCGGTATCTCTTGTCTCTGAGGACCTGATACTGACATTGATGACCCTGAAGACTGTCCACTAGTGGCACTGCTCCATCTTCCTGGGTTATATCCTCCTCTACCTCTAGAAGTAGTGACATTCTCAGATCTCTGTCTGCCAAAACAACCAAAGCCACGCCCAAGTTTAGAAAAGAAACCTCTACCTCCACCTCTATATCCACCACTGGGCTGTCCTCCACTGAACTCTGCAGATCTCTTCTTAGACTCCGGCACTCTGTCAGCATTCACAGATTCTTCAACTTGTCTGGCAGCCTCAACAAACTCACCAAAGTTCTCTCTGTTCCTCCTACTAGTAGCAGAGACTGTATGCCGAATCTCTGGCCTTAACCCTTCCTGAAATCTTCTGCACCTTTCTATGTTGTCAGGAACAAGCTGTGGACAGAAATTAGCCAAGCGTGTGAAAAGCGCTTCATATTCTGTAACTGTCATGTTCCCCTGCTTGATATTCTGCAACTGCCTGATTTTCTCATTAAGGAAAGTGGGTGGGTAGAATTTGAGATGAAATTCCTCAGAGAAATCCTGCCAGGAAAGCTCTGTTCCTCTCCTCTTTTCTTCCACACCACGCCACCACAACTCTGCATCGCCTGTCAAAAGGTAGACTGCACGACTAATCTTCTTATCTTCTGGAAGCTCCATCAAACGAAAAACCTTTTCTATCTGTCTAAACCACTCATCAGCTTCGGCGGGATCTGTGGTGCCACTGAATTCTGTGCCACCTAGCTTCTTCACAAGCTCATAAGATCGCATCATATCTTTACTGCTAGTAGAAGAAGATTCTCGCCTATCAGCCTTGTACCTCTTCTTGGTCTCCAAGAACATCCTGTACATCCGGGATGCTTCATCCACGTGGTCACCACCACCTGGACCCAAGTATCGCGGATCAGGGCCAACATGGCTCTCAGCTTGATCATCACGATCAAAACCTCTTCCTGCCATCTGCAATCATATAATAGAATATTTCCTATTAGAAAATTACAGATAGAAGAAAGACACTTAAACCTTAGTCCTATTGGTCTCTTATCGTCCCCTGACCTTGAGTAACTAAGTACTCAAACCTAGGCTCTGATACCAAGAATTGTCGCGCCCCAACCCCACATTAAGCACAAACCACCGGATTAGGGCACGGCAGGTGGGATCAACGCATAACCAACCATTCATTACTTTTAAAACAATTAAAGATATTACTGCAAATGAAGACTAAACGAACTGCGGAAGCATTTCTATTAACTGATAGGAAATTAAACAAGTCTACAACATAAACATTGTCCAACATAACTAAAACACAACAGTTAATTTACATCAATATACATATTCTCTCTCTCACTCACACCTTGTCCCGTAGATCGAGGGGAATGGACTAAGAGACCTTCTAACTAGACTAACTACAAACCTTCTACTTATTAAGCGTTGGGATGGAACGATCCTTCTGATTCCTGAAGCTGGTGCTGACCTGAAAATTTTTGAGTAGAGGAATGAGCCTACTCGCTCAGTGAATAACATTTCACTTAGCTATCATTAAACAACTCGTCAGGTTCATTAACTGGAAGTAAACAGATATACAGTTTAAGCAGAGCAATTCTACTAATAAAGCAGATATTAAATTACCACTCACATTCCTAAGCATCATCAGGTATTTCAAGTAAATAGACAGTTATATAAATTTACTGTGATCCTATGTGGTTATTTATTCATTTATTAATATGCCCTAAATATATGTAGTGTACTCTGCATATAAAGGTCCGCAACAAGTCCATGCTACGGCCCCACCGTACAAGACTTAGCGACACACCCGGGAATGCTAAGTCTGACGCCAGCCCCGTTCTGCCACAGGACCACAGGCTCTCCGGCCTACAGGCTCTCCGGCCTCAATGCACTACTCCGAGTGCTCTCTCTCGACTCCTCCTACTAACCTGAGCACACAGGCGGAGGGTCACAGGGTTACCTTCGCGACTCCGCACGAATGGTGTTAGATAACCGTGTTTTCTGGTGAAACCGCAGTGCCATTGTGACACAAGCACAATTATTGTTAGACACTGCCCTTTTTCTCTTTCCTCGTTTGTCCGCGACACACGCACGGATGATGTTGCAACACGAGTTTCACCCCAAAGCTGCAGATACCACTTTTGGGGTTCTACGGTGTTAGGGCATCTAAGTCTATACTTGATTAACAAATAACTAAAATAACACATTATTACTGTAAAACACATAATTTCTCTTTCTCATCATTCCTATAGAACAATTCAAGTCCCAATGATCTTATTAAACTATCACTAAAGCATTTAGACATTTAAAATGAGTTAAATAATGATTTCTAGGTGAACTGCCACTCACCACTTGAAACTCGGCCGAACACTGTGAAACTCGGCCGATCACTTCCCAGATCCTGGAACTCGGCCGACCAAACTCGGCCGACAAACTCACCGCTTGAAAACCTACAAATGAAACTCGGCCGATCAGAACCAAACTCGGCCGACCAAATCCCTGTTCGCATATCTAATTCAGGAAACTCGGCCGATCAAGACGAAACTCGGCCGATCCGGAAAACGCTGTATAAAAGCCCTAAATAAGAACTCGGCCGACCGATTTGGAAACTCGGCCGAACCACGCACAGTCAGAACAGAAAAACGACCTGCAGAAGTCGATTTCTCACGAATCGACGGGCAAACTTCGCGCAAACAACACCAAACGATCACAAACGATCCCCACGACTAAACCGTACCTGAAAGGAGCAAGAAAACGAACAGGGGCTGCACTGTGCACCCCAATTCTTCGGCCGTTTTCTTCACAAATGCAGCTCCAGCTGCGAACTTGATTCGATTCGACGGAGAAGATGATCTACGGAGGAAAGGGACGATCTACAGCAACTAATTGGAGCAGAACGACGCTCCAGAGCTTCTCTCCTCAGCTCCCTCTCTCTTTCCCTCTCTTTCTCTCTTTCTCTCACGCCAGGGACAGAACGTTTCCTGCGTTCTGCGTTTCTGTGAAATGAAACGAGAAAAGGGAGAAAGGGAGATAAGGAAGAAAAACTTAGGGGCCACATCGCAAATTTCGAACTTTTCGCAAATTGCAATCGGGTCCCTAGAAGCCCAAAAACATGCAACTTTTGACTCGAAGGTCGGATTCGAACGATTTCTCTGGCAACGTTTCAAGCGTAAGATTTTACATACTTTAGAAGCTAGAAAACACACTAAGCACATATCATGTCCATTTTAAGCATTATTAACAAAAACATGCTTAAATCTTAACACATCAGCTAAACACGTGCTGAACAACTCACTTACGGGATAAGCTCGACGCGGGTCGTAACAGTATCTCCCCTCATGTTGTTGTGTTTTTTCCTTTTTTTAACTTATTCCTCCATATCTTCTCTCATGCTTGTCATAACTCACATCAAGCACATCTATAGTTAACATGTTCACCTTTTCTCCTAGATCTCTTTATAATCCACCATTACCTAGCATTTTACTATGTGCAAAACTAAATTCCAACATGTAGTATGAGCTTCCGCCACAAAACCGAGAGGCACATGTGCTCCTTTGCCTCTACAAACACACTGTTGCTAGAATGTAGTTTCGAAATATGAACAATATACTCTCTAGTCTAAAGTGAATGGTGTGGTGTCTCTGCTCTACCTGCATCAAATATTCAAAAGTCAAAATCATAGGAAGAGAAACTAAATATCCACGACATATTATGAGTGAAAATGCGTACCTTCCATGTGTCTGACTTCAAATAGCAAGGCGTTGGATGGTAACATTCTTTCCATACAATGACATTGTCCATAAAACTATACATTTTACATTTCACCATAAACTCCCTTGACACCCCCTTTTCAATAGTAATCATCTCATTTTACTCGCATATGTTGTACTTGTAATTGTATTTGATGGATGTAGATTTATCTTATAAGACAACCTAAGGTAATAAAAGGATGAAATGTGAATAAAGATTGTGGAATAGGTCATTTACAATCTCGATTTCCTTAACATTTTATTACCCAGATAGTTTTTTTTTACTAAAATATACTTTTGATAAGTTTTTGAGGACAAAAAAAAGAACACCATGAATTCCCATTGAGGATGACAGACCCCACACTTTAGGATGTACCTTTAATTTTAATGGTGTTATATTTTATCTTGTACTAGTGTCTATTTTTGTGATTTCAATGGAATTTGTCTCTGTTCCATATAGTAAGTGAAAGAAGACACCATGGTAGATATTCATTGAAGACCTCTCTTGCAGATGATGCACTTGCTTTGCAGATGATGCACCTGCTTCTTCAAGAGGTACTTTTAGTTGAATAATGACTTTGTACCTACTTGGATGTCTATTATGTTACTGTTTACCTCATTAGATATCATTTTAGTGAGAAAAGAAAGTCAAAGGATCAATGCTACATTCAAAAGGGTTGATTCTTAACTACAAATAGCTCAACTGGATGACATACACCAGCCTACAGAAGGTATTCTTCTTTAACAAAGTTTTATTATAAATACAATTGATGTTTTTGTTGGTTATTCCATTAACAATATTAGCATCATTCCATAAATAGTAAGTGAACAAAGGAAGTGTGTCAAATCTATTTACAAATGTCTCTTGAAGGGAATACCCTTTCATCTTTAGGAGGTACAATACCTTTATTTGAACATACATGTCACATCTACAAATATATAAGGTGAGGAACATTTTAACCCCTAGTACTTATTGTCATAGAGAATGATAGAAGACAACTTGTCATACCTTTTTCTCGAGCATCTTTGAGGGGTTATAAACTCCCTCCCGTAGAAGGTATTTTTGTTTAACTATATTAAATTGCACATTACACAAGTTTAGTTGTTTATGACATTAAAACCATTAGTCTCTATTATACATAGTGAGTGAATAAAGGAAGAGTGCCATACCTTTATTGCCAACCTCAGATCAGAAGGATTCACCTTCCTCTTTTGGGGGTAACTTTGTTCAGTTCCTGAATCTAATCAAATTAGGTATGATTTAGTGCATGTCAGTAGAAAGGAATGAGATATCGTCAATATTGGTGGTATACCGCTCAAAATACCGATACCAACGGGTACTGACACAGATACATGCGTGCGTACCGATAGGATTGAAAATATCGATAATACCGACATATATACCGCTAATACTGTCATGTTTTGATGGTTTCGGTGCAAATTGCAATACTAACTTCACTATACCGTCCGAAACTAGTAATACACCGACGGGTATACCGTTTTTTGTGAGAATGACTATTGTTACTTCTTGGGAGGAGAAAAGAAGGTGCATTTGAATATTTTTGACGATTGGAGCTAATAGCAACCCAAATCAAGGTAATTCTAACTAATATATTTCATTTCTACCATTAGTAACCTCTCCATCTATTTTTTCTACTTTTTTCTTCCACTTTCACCTAAAAAGTGTTTTTTACCGCCAATGCCTAGTATCACTCCAATTTTTATATGTTTACGTGAAATATACATACATCTATAAGTATATTATGCAGATCTACAATATTATCACTAGATCTACCTACTTACAACACTATTAATTACTATTATCATGCAATTTATCTAAGCATATTACAATCACTATTGATATAATGTGTTACTTATTTATGTTTAGTAGAAGATGTTTTACTAAAGAGTAATGTGAATATAATACAAAGGAGTATTATATACTTATACAATATTGCACATGAATGAGATATATGGAACTTCATACAATTTGCCAATGATGATGTGTATGAGGAGCATGTGACTACATACAACCACCTTTATAGGATGCACATGTCATGGCGACAATATCTCAATAATGTCAACTCATTACTGTATGGAGAATCAACACACCACTCAAAATACAACTGATGTGAGTTGTACGGAAATATGTTATTCATATGTTGTAAATTTTATATTATTGCATAATTGTGGTATTTAAGTTTGTGGATTGTGCTAGTAAAATTTCATATCTTAATTCCTACATTTTATCATCAAAATCCTTCATAGAAATCACAATGAAACAGGACAGATTCCTTACCTCCCACATGATGGAGACCCCCTACACACCCAATATAGAATTTTATTGCATACAACACTAGATTTAGGTGTAGAGATTACACATATAAAGATTCATGAATTAATTCATTCATTTTCGTGTCAAAATGACCAAGATTGCATCTATCGGTATTTCCGTCGGTATACCATTAAATACCTATTTCCAAGCTGTCAAAACGGCATTAGTATCAGCCACCTTGTTTCTTGGTCAATATTCAACACGATATCGGTAATATTAGGTGAGATTAGATCAAGTAAGGTGTATTCTTTCTTTACATAGGCATAATTCAGTAAGACATGGTACATATATTCTCCATTCATAACATATTAGCAAATGTGGGGGCAATTAGAGTATATTCACATGCACAAGTTAGTGTGGGAATGAAATCGAATGTTGGATATGCTACCATTTCAGTAGAGGCCGTGAGGGTAAGAGAATTACCATGATGGTTATGGTAGTGGTGTTGATGCTCTTCCTATGACCTAGATTGCACAGACATTTCATCAGAAGTAAAACCAGAGTTATTGATTTAATTCATACCATTGCTAATGTAGCCACTCAAATGATCCACTATCCTTACAATGGGTGTTGTCTACCCTACTTTTTTTTTTGAAATTAGGACAAGTATTTCTTCCTTGCCATTGCCTATCCTCCACTCCAAGCCTTCCACTGATAGCACCTTGCCTCCCATATACTCCTCCATTTGTAGCATGGGGCAAAACCTCTCTGATTCCTCCATTAAGGATGTTTTATGTAGTATTTTTCTCTAAGCACTTTCCCTACTGATGATTTAAGATTTGTTATCAATTACGAACACTATTTTTAACACTTTAAGATCTTTGAATCCCATCCCTCCTACATATTTGGGAAGACATAACTTGTCCCATGCTTTCAAATGTATCTTCTACTATGAGCCTTTGGACCCCAATCAGAATCTTGCCACCACCTTGATAAGGACCTCCTTGCCTGGCCTGGATAAAAGTTTTTCCTTCCACCCTTGTAGTTTGCACCATATTTTCTCTTTCACATGTGAGGACACTGCTTTCTTAAACCTTCTCATACATGTTGGAAGGCCGACATACTTTTCATGATTATCACAATCTTAGAGGGTTTTTCGTCTGACAGTATCTCTCTAAATAGAAGAAAATTGCTCTCAAAGATCCATGGTTCACCTTCGATTACTCGTTCTTCATCCATCTAGTAGGTGAGTTGAATGACAAAAAGGTTGTTCTCAATCTGCATGAACAAGACCTTCAAGCTCCATATCGTCATCATCGTTCTTGTGAAAGCGTTGAAGTTGGAATTGCAGTCTGTCGCCAACATGTAAGAAAAACTGACAGCTGACCGGTGGAGGCTACTCCCTGGATACCCAGGACTAGAACTCAGATTCACCAATGGGGATAAACGTATCTCGCCCTCACGGTCTACCCCTCCCTTGCAGCTCGGCTATCGCCAGAGACAACTAGGGTTTGGGAGATGAATTTTTTGCTTCTAAGGATCTCTTAAAAGTTGCATGCTTTCTTTCCTACTTCTAATTACTCATACAATTTGGCAAATAAGGTTATGGAATGAATTATTATTCCATGATGCATGTGCATGTTCTTTGAGATAATCATATCCTTGCACATGTTTGTAATATTATGTTAATGTTGTCTGCTATGATATTTTGTTGAGATTAAATGCATTCATTTCCTAGATGATATAAGCCAATACTAGTATTATAAATATATATGAATATAAGAGTAAGAACAAATGTATCCCAAGATAAATTTCTCATTAGACATCAAACTACGACCATCTACGGGAATGTGCAAATGAAATCTAATAAGTGTTATTCATAGAAAATTAAAAAAACTATAATTCAGATTGTGTACAACATAAACCTTGAATGTCTTATTTTAGGTCATTAATAAGGTCAAAGTCAACCTTTTTGTGTTGGGTAGGAGTTGGTGTATGCATTTTGTTTCCCCTATTGTAGAGGAAAACATGCCTATCTTAGGCCATAACGTAGTCACTCCTGCATGTGCACTATCATGTGACTACCTTAAGTGGTGTCATGGTTTGGATCATCCACCATTGTTGACTAGATATGCCACGATAGGGGAGAAGGGTATAAATTAAATGCAAGCATAAAAGAAGCACATACCTAAAATGGATGAGGTAGAATGAGAGGCAATGAGGACACATGGGAGGAAACTGTAAAAGAGTGAAGTGAGGCACAAGGTGTGGATATGTTATACTCATGTCTGATGATGTGTGACACGTGATTCCAACATATGGCATAAAGTACAATCCTTTTGTCTAGAATATCAATTTATCTGGTGGAAGTCTTGATCCTTTTGTCTGCACACAAATAAGGTAGTTCACATGAACCATGGTTTTTAAAAGAAGAGACATTTTGTATAGGCCAATGTCCATAGGACAAAGAGAATGAATAAGCATAGGTGAATTGCTCAACATAGAAGAATAGGGCATACATCATACCTCAAATTCAGAGTCTAAATAGTCCAAGTCAAGCCTAGGCCTCTTAAGAATCTGTAGGGAAGGTGGACAGGTCCAATAAGTAAGGTTTCCAATCTTAGAGAGGTTGGTTTCTCCAACAAATCTCCTATCTCGAGCAAAGGCACCTTCTCCACTTTAGAGGTGAAAAAACCTAACAAAAGAACATGGAGATGAGGTGTTTATGGGTTCTAGGTGGCACAAGGTATTCCTCGTGTATTGCCCTCCATGGCGAACAAGGGTGTGAAGGCTCATAGGTTAGGTAAAAAATCATTGCAATGGTTGCGACTGAGAGTGCAACGGTTGTGCATCACAAACTGTAATTAGTGTTTTGCCCTAGGAAGCACGGACACGGACACGGACACAGACACGGATACGGACACGGACACGGACACGGGACACGGCAATTTTTAAAAATGTAGGACACGGACACAGGGCTGGACACGACAAATTGTTTTTTCCACATATATATGTATGCGTTATTGATGTATAAACACATTCTATTATAGAAATTTAATTGTGGAGTTTGCATTTCTTTTACTTAAAAGACATACAATCATCCATCAAACACATTCATCCAAATAGGAAAAACCCATCAGATACAACAAGCATGGCCTAGTGATATTTATAAATATATGTAAACATATTCATGTCCATGCTTCCAATCAATTAAATCAAATTGTCAATTTAAATCATAACGCAATGACTTTTGAACAGTAAATAAACAATAATTAGACCAATTCAAAAATAAAGAAATCCAACTCAGAATGATGTATGATTAAATACAGTAAATACTACAGATTTGTATAACATAACTGAACCAACAGCAGCAATTATTGTTAACATTATAACAAAAAAGAAGAAAAAGACTTATTAGAAAAATTGGGCATAGATTGATAGAGGGGCAGGATTACAGTAAGAAAACAACAAAAATTTGGAGTGAAATTGAGGAGAAGGGGAGTAAATATCGGTGGGTTAGGGAACATGGACGGGTTTAGTCTTTTTTCCAAACATAACTGGACCTGGATGTGGCTGGGCTGGGTCAGCCGTGTCCAAGCCGTGTCCTAGCCGTGTCCAAGTCAAAAACTCTTCAAAAAAAAGTTGGACACTCCGGGGCCGTGTCCACCGCGTGTCCAGCCGTGTCCACGGCGTGTCCGCATCCGAAACGCGGCAGACACGGCCACGGCACCTCCCGGGAAGTGTTCGTGCTTCCTAGGTTTTGCCCTTTTTCTTGGTCGTTCAATTTGAAACGATGATATGGACCATTCGTTGGTTAGTTGGGTGTTTTTGGTACGGGTCCTACCTAGCCCTTTGTGTGGGGATGACGACCCTAACACATTGGATTAAGGTCCATGACCCTAATGCATCCAATGCCTCAAACCCTCACAAATATCAAGTTTTCTTATAGAGTATGGACTGCCCACGTCAAGTCAGTAATGTAGGTTGGGTTTATTTTAGTTGTGTGATTGATTTTTTTTAAACCCATGACATATCACTTAGGATCTGGTTAACAAAACCCCTCGTCATAGCTTAGTTTATAGCTGATTTAGGCACGGACTATATACTTCTTACTATTAGACATTTGTTAACGAAATATGATTGAAGCCGACAAGTTATTTTGGTAGATTACTCTTATTTAGCTCTTTCACATTCATGTTGTATCTTGTAGCATTCAACATTACAACAAAAAGTATTCCTACAATAGCATGATGAGATATGGATTGTCCAGGCTAGGCCAATCAGTGTTGGGTTGGGTTTATTCATGTTGGGTGATTACTTTTGTTATTAAACTCATGCCATATTGGTTAGGGTTGAGTTTGGATCATGTTAACAAAACCAAACTCATTGCCATCCCTACTCTGCTTATTTTGGGGATATTTTAATGACAGTTCTTTTGGGATATTTAATATATGTCCCATCTCTTTGGATTTAGACTAAATATATACATAACAGGGGATCAGTTTGGATCATGTTAACCGAACCCAACTCATTGCCATCCCTAGTCTGCTTATTTTGGGACTCTTTTTTATGACAGTTCTTTTGGAATATTATATAATTGTTCTCTTTGGATTTAGATTAAATATACTTATAGGGGATCAGTTTGATACGCTGCAATGCAACTTCAAGTTTGTTTATAAATTCCATCCGATTCGACACACTGCAATACAAATTTGTTAAATTGTAACCAGCTGATGTATATCTTCTTTCTATAGATAAGATCTGCTTGGGATATGTGTTGCATTTAAAGGATAACGAATTTGTGTTCTCTTGACCAGGATCTCACAAACAGTTGGTTTCAAGTCTGGATTGGATAGCTTATCTAACAGAAAAGGGCGAAAGAAATGATCATTTCATGGGCAACTGTAGTGCAGACTGGTGGATGGATTCCCATATTACTGGATATCGTGGTGGATTATTTTTGGTATACTTGTATGGCGTTGGCCCATTTTTGTAAATCTGAAATCAGTATAAAGTTTCTTGGTTTAGCAACTAATTTATGTTGCTTGTCACAGACATGTAAGTGCATGGACACGATTTTGTACATGACAAACTGAATGCAATGTTCATTTATAATGGATTTTCAAAAGAACATATTATTGTCCCAGCTTCTGAGACTGAAATCGTATTTCTATTGGTGTTGTTTGTTCATGTGTTGGTCAAATGATCGGAGCAGTAAATGCTGGTTATGCATTTGCTGCAATTACTGTAAAGGTTATTGTTATATGGAAGGCTGGTTTGTTTTACTTGCTAATCGAGCTGGACTATAATCGTTGGTGTAGACCTTTTATTTTTTATTAAACTGCAATGTTCTACAGCGTTTTAACTGACTACTTTCAGTACAGTAGATGTTGCATCATGTCCTACATTTGGGAAGGCCACAGGCATGTCCTACGGTTAAAGCATTTTCTATTGTGTTGAATGTAGTTCATGCGTCGAGTTCTACTGATTCGAATATAGAACATCAACGTTTCTTTTATATAACGGGAATCGCTGTGGATCCCGAGCAGTGAGAACTATGGCTCAATTAACCAACAATGAGCCGGAACCACCCTGGATTTGGAGCGCAGAGAGAGGAGGCTAGAACGGGAAGGTGATGCCGATGTCGCCGTTGCTGTATCCATCTTCAAATCATCGAACATCCCTCGTTGTGGAAGTTGATGCCGCTCTCAAGCACGGTCGCCGCCGCTCGCTCCAGGAAATAGTAACCCTGGATCTAAGAGAGTGAGAGGGCGAGTGAATCTGTGACCGTGAGAGGTCAGAGGGCGAGTTGCACCACGGGGTTTTTTGTGGAAAGAGAAGAGGAAAAAAATGCGAACTTAATGTTAATGTCCGTTAGGTAGCCGTGTGTCAGTGGCAGTTGTGTGTGTTAGACGGAGGTTTACTAAGTGTTACATGTATCACAAGATTCACAACTCTATTTGAAAATGTCGTATTCTTCTACGTGAAGTGATCATAATTTTAGAACTGGTGAGGCTTTAAGGACAGAAGCTCAGTTCTGTCATTTTGTGTGGAGCAAGTGAGTCTTCAAAACAATGGTATGAATCCAATATTATATACCAGAAGGCAAGATTTACTACTGATTTGTGCTTCCGTTTGTACAAAAATACTATGATTCTCAGATTTAATACCAAAATCAATGGGACCATCTAACTACACGAGGTTCCACTAGTATAACGAAAGGACATACTCACCTCGACTTCGGAAATCCCAATTAAGTAAGAAAAAAAATAAATTTAACACATTTTTACAAAAATATTTACCAACATAGCATACTTTACAAATATTTACCAAAATAACACATTTTGTATGGAACCCGTCACCTAATCGGCTTTTTTTAATCCAAAATTGAAAAACACCACAAATATTGATGTGTTTATTTTTAAATAAAAAAATTTGAAAAAAAAGTTAAAAGCACCACTTTGAGTGGAGCTTTTGACTTCCCGCTACAATTAAGTGTCAAGATAAAAACACCGCCTAATGTGTCACTTTTTTTTTATTTCTTTTTCAAAAAAAATTATTTTTAAAATAAACACACCAATACTTGTGGTGTTTCTCAATGTTGGATGCAAAAAGTTCCACACAAAAGTGGCGCTTTAAGTGTGTCATTTTGAGAAATATTTTATATTGGTGAATATTTTTACAAAAGCTATTTTGATTTTTTTCCCATTAAGTAACGTATATTCGTGGAAATCCCACTTTGGTGTCCTGGTTATGAAGACACGTATTAGGACAAGTGTGCTCGTTAGTTGTCAGAGGTTGACGACACAAAGGGCAACACTTATCCGCTTCCACTCCCTTAATTGCCTTTGCGTGCCAATGACGAGCTCAGGCAAGGATCGATGGTGCCATTCCTCTTTAGTCTTCGGCCAATAAATCGATATACCTGGCATTTGTTCATTGGCTGTGACTCGGCAGCCTCTTGTTTACCGACGTCGTCGTCGTCGGACGTCCCCTTCATGATCATCGACATGAGTGTGGGCAATTACATTTTTGTTTGATGCTCGCCAAATCACCTACCCCAAGCACCGTTTTGGCCCCCATCTTCTAGACAAAGTGATACTTTAATAGTCATGACATTATGTTCTGTATTTGATTCGGTATTGCTTTATTATGTTGTGGTGATCTGAGTCAGAAGTCACGCCGTCTTCAGTGTGAACTCAACATTGCCACATCAGGTCTGTCATCAGCTATTGGACATGCTAATAAACTATTCTGCACAATACAATTTTACGGCTCGAACTTGTGATGCTATTGAAATCAAATGCCACAAATGGGTATAACTACCAGTATTTTTGAAGTCATGAGCCGAACATTTTATTATTAAGCTTTATAAATATTAGATTTGTTTTGTGGGAGTGGAAAAAGTTGACAAATCCTGCATTTTCATCTATATAATAGACGCCGGATAGGCAATTTCATTTAATGTCCAGCTATTTGGTGCGTAGCCCCTCGCTAGTGGCAGTGTCCTTTTGTCTCCAAATTCTCAAAATATGCCCGCATTTTCAGGGCTTACGTATTTGATTGCAGATGCGGAATGTGTTTTTTGCATGAGCAACAGACTCTGCGATATGATCTCGTTTACTTTAATGAATTGTCAAAAAATTTCCGTCGGTTATATTATAGGAAAATTAAACATAAAATATTGTTTTACTGCACTTTGAAAACCTATAAATCCATAAAACTGGATTAACCTTCTGTAGGAGTCTCACCAATCCAGGTGACTCCTACAAACCAAACGTCCACGATGCGAGATCGCTCATTACTCCCCCCGAATCGACTGTTTAAATTAATATATAACTGCCGCGCTCCACTGCGGTTGCCATGTGAAAACTAGTTTAATGTGCAGCGAGCCTCACCGCATGCGGTTATGAGAATGACATGTAGTCAAGAGGGATTGATAAAAAAATTATGATACCCGAACATTTTACTAAGTTCTTTCATGACCTAGTTGGGTTGCAGTGAGCCCATCACAGAAAAGGAAACAGTGATGATATTTTACCATGACGTGAATGCTTAGATTTTAATTAAAATAGCAGATTAGTCATAATGCAATGTCAACTATGTCCAGTGTTCTTTAGCAAACAGTTAATTACAAGTATTGTCGTGTATCACTGATATCTTATGCAGGTTATGTTATTAAGAGAGTTTTCTAAACAAGTTTGAGAAATATCACTCAAATAAATTGATGTAATTCATTCGTGAATAAACCATAACATACACAAGTAATAAGAGCTTTATTATATTTCAATATATTCAAACCATCCTAACTAAAATTTCACCACTAATAAATTGGTCTCGAACAAACAAATATGTTTGGCTCTCTGAAGCATCAGAAGCTTTCTCGAAGGAAAATGCACGACCACTCATTTTTCGTCTATGACTTCTATAGAGCTTGAATCACCCAAAGTCATAGACATTTCTTGAGAAGCCTAGTAAGACATAAACACACACCAAAAACATGTACATTAGTCCAAAATCTATAATTCAATAAAGTCGATAAAAAATAAAAAGGATATTTGGTTTAATAGAATATAGATAGTTGACTTGAGAGTTATAGATTGTGACTTAACCATTTCATTCCTATGTATCTAATATATTTGTTCAAGTTTGATTTTAGGTTTTAGGTACATGAAAAGGATCAAATCATACAAGCCCTACCTTGTTCAACTTCAAGTCAAATGCAATGCAAGTGTGCAATTTGGGGAATCACTCAACTTAGATAATTTTTGTAATCACTTGTATTGATGATATGACTTGTAACTAAGATGAGAAAAAATTAGGGACACTTAATTCTATGGTTTAATCACTCAAATGTCAATTTAGAAAATTTATCACAGGATGTTCATCGGTCGAGTTGGAAACTCGACCGGATCCTATAATGATTTTTTTAAAGATGACCCATCGGTCGAGTTGTACACTCACAGAACTCAACTGACCGACTCACTGAGAAAACCTAATTTTAGCTCATCGGTTGAGTTTTCCAGAACAAACTCGACCGATAGTTTGAAAATTGGCTTTGTCATTTAGTGGATCGATCTAGTTACCTTTATTGAAACTCGACCGAATGTACTGTACAAAAAATGCAGAAAAAATGATCATAACCGTTGGTGAGTTATTTTGGGCGAAAATGGATCCGTTGCATATTGAAAAAGGGCTACATTTTGACCCTAAGTGATCTCACACTCAAGGGAACACCCCCATCTATAAATAGGACCCCTTGGAGTTCATTCCATATTTTATCATTCATGCTATTCTAAGTCCTTGCTATAGTTGAGTGTGTTGCAACTCCTTGAGCCCGTTTCTCTCTCTAGTTTACACTTCATTTCGTGATTATGAGTGAGATAGTCAGTTGTAAGAGAGCTACTTCCTTGTTCTTGTAAAGCTCTCATCCATTCCATCGTCCATACCCCTTTCCTCCATGAAGCAAAGGTGAAGCAAGCTACTCTGAGTGAAGGTGGAGTTGTTGTTGTTCTTCTTCAAGGTTGAAGAAGAGGTGATGATCTTCTCTAGGTGAAGGAGAAGACAAAGGCTAAAGATCCAAAAATAATTGATAAATCTTTGAAGGCAAAAGACTTCTGCAAGAGTAGGTAAGACCTTGGAAGAAGGCAGAAGACTCTTGGCAAAGTGGGTAAGTCCTTAGTAAGGTAGAATAATCTTCCTACTTGGATGGGTAAGTCATTTGGTGGTCTTGTGTTGTAACTCTTATTGGTGAATATATAGAGAAATGAACTTGCAATGTCCTAGAGTTGACCTATCTAGGTAGTAGACTGATTCACTCCTAGATTGGAGAGTGGAACCGCTCTACATGACCTTATTAAGTGCTTGCAATCAATTCCTCTCATCCTTACTATGCTTGTTAGTTAGGACTTCAAATTACATTTAAGCTAATAGTTTTAATTGATATAATTTGAAGGTCTAATTTGTCTTGTGAGAATTTTGAAGCTCTATTCACCCCCCTCTAGAGCCCTATATCCAACAAGTGATATCAGAGCTAAGGATCTTTCCAAACAATCTCGTACAAGACGAGAAGACGGGTAACAACCTACTTGGTTCTCTCAACCTAGAGGGAGGCTTCTCCATGCGTCCTCCGGTCTTTGATGGCACCAACTTCCTCTATTAAAGAGGCGTATGCAATTATACATTCAAGGCATGGACTTTTACATGTGGAAGGTGATGGTCAAACCTTACAATGAGCCAACCGGAGTTGTTGCAACATGGAGTAAAGTTGCACTCAAAGAAAACCAACTCAATACCAAAGTCATAAGAAACCTCTATGCATCCCTTACCCCAATGGAGTTTAACTGGATCTCATCTTGGGATAGCCTATGAGATTTGGGACAAATTAGGCATTACCTATGAAGGCACAAATCAAGTCAACGAGTCCAAGATCCACATGTTGAACAGCCTTCTAGAGAACTTTAAGATGGGCAAGAAAGAAGGGATTGCGAAGGTGTACTCAAGACTCAATGTCATCATCAATGTGTTGGTTGCTTTGGGCAACACTTTGGATAGAGGTTGTGGTCACACATCCCGCTATCACACAGACAATGAGGTTCCACACGAAAGCGTGCGGAAAACACCATAAACCACCTATTGCCAAAAACATGGGGTAATTAAAACCGATTTCAGAAAGCAGATAAACCAAGAAACTATTACATCCAGATCCTCATTCTACAAGAAAACAGGTTATAAGACAATTTCAAGCCTAGATACGTGTTCACAGTTTAACAGATCAAATGTCTTGTCATCACATGAGTTCATCACCTGTTTATATATACATAACGAGCCACATCTGGCCAGCAACAGGATATACAAAGCTTCCACAACTATACATAGTAAAACAACGTCAAAACGCCTCTGAGGACCTAAGAGTACAGGGATGACTCTAGGACTCTATACTACAAAACAACCAAAACAGCAGTGCATCCATCTCTTGCCTTCTACTGCTCTTCTTGCTGCTCGGCCGCAACTCCGCGACCACCACCACATCTAGCGCGAACACCTAAAAAGGTTGTAAACTATTGGGGTGAGACACACAGTCCCAGTGAGAAACATAACTCCCCGCCGAAACTATAAAACCTCAGAAAGATAAAGCAATAACAACAGACAACTGATAAGGTATAGAATAAGAGAAGCATATTGAGCAAGATTATTATTATCATAGAGCTTACCAGGATGCACAGATGGCATGTAACCAAGCATTTCTTTATGGAACATGATTGACAAGATAAGATTTATAAGATCTTACCATATAACATAAAGATAATATAAGTAACTGCAAGGTATAACAAGATCAACTACACAAGCAGGGCCTCAACTAATGTTCCGTGTTTTGCCTTAAGCAATAAATACTATTCAGCTGGATTACATATTGTTATGCCCTGAGGAAGAGAGCCGTACCGCTAAAATCCAACCTTCGGTTGCGAAACCCAAAGCCAGTTCCATACAAGGTCAATGGAAGAGCCGGACTCCACGACCTCACCACCTCGTGGTCAGTGCACGAGAACCAAAGTAGGACCGCAGTCTCATGCTTAAGTGGCCTCAGCCACAGGGTCATCTCCCATAGGCTACCCTTTCTCTAGCCCGCCTCGGTACGGGTCTCGGCGCTAGTATCTATGAGCCACAAGCCAGTTCACCGTGCTCCCTGAGCCATGAACGCATTCATGCTCTATCACACTGAGCCATGGGCCTGTTCACCATGCTATATCTATCCCGAGTCTGCAACCGCAGCTGCACTCGAATCCTCTCTATTTTAGGCTAGGAGGAACCTCGCATATTCCGCAATATGCGCTCTGGGTTAACCCGTCGGAGAACCCGTTTCACCATCACCAACTACTGACGATGACGGATCTATGGCCAGGGAAACTACATAACATGTTCCACAATGATTAGTTAGTATATTTTAAGTGGATTGTTGAGGCAACCAAGTTGTAACACATACATAACATTAAGTTACCTTGTTATTACCACCATCACATTATCATGGGATCTCAATCCCTCATCACAAGGAACCACTACCTCATAAGGCATCCTCATCACTTGGGATAACAATCCTTGATCTCATCATCAGAGGATAACACCTCCACTAGGCACTTTGGCCAAACTCAGGTCCTCAGACCCCAAACACATCATACTGGTGATGTAGATTATCTCATCAACAAGAGTGGCCATCAATGCAGTGTTATTCAAACATATATACCTCATGGCCCCTTTACCTGACTATGCATCCGCATGAAACACCTGCATGGTTAGTGTACACATTCATAGAGATAACTGAAGCCATCATACTATCAAATATAGGGCAACATTGATGATTATTCTCTTTATCATTCATGCCTAAAACATGTGACCATCAACATGGGTCGGATCATCATGTGAAGCAACTCATATATTTCCAAGCTTATCATTACTCATCATTATATATATATATATATATATATATATATATATATATATATAGGATTCAAGAAGATCATAAACACATGTAAGATCATGCCATTAGAGTTTCAGGTATACATGTCATGTTCACATAGGTGCGTTCTACTATGTCAATTACCTCACTACTATCAAACATGTCAAAAGTTCACAAACCATAAACCAAACGTGATTGCATGGAAAATATCTAGCAGATAGGTTTTCCAGTTGGAACATGACCCTCACTAGAAGTGCCTACTACCCTCACAAGAAGTGTGACGGGTAGGGCGCCCATACTAGAGGTGGTATCGAGCAGGGTAACTTCCCTCATATCGCCCAAGCATTCTAACCATATCTCGACCGGAAATCTAGCTACATATTGGCCGTCACGGAAGTAAGGGTGTCGGGCTACCACCTCAAGGTGTGTCGTGCAACCAGAGACCAAGGTATATCGTGCACAAAGCATAACGTTCAGCTAGGTCTATGGGGCATGTCGTGCATCCATGTGTGTCGTGCACCCAGGTGGTTAGGGTTATAACGGGCAACAACCATCATAACGGCTAGAGCCATGGCACCCAGGCCCATCTGATAATGCCCACAACAACACACATCCTTCATTTGATACAAGGGCACCAAGGAAAAGCCTATCATCCAACCAAGCTAGCCTCATCCTATCGGCTAACACACAAGGCAAGGACCAAGGTGTAATGCCCAAAACATCCTCATCATAACGACCCAAAACTCTAGTCCAAGAGAGGTATCAGGTAGCACCATCCCAAAGCCATATCGTGCAAGATACAACCCAACAAGATCGTCATCAACCTCAAGCACAAGGCACCAAACCCTAGAATGATCAAGAAGATCGGCTCACCTCTCAACAACCAAGAGAGAGGGGTCTTGCACAACCTCTTATCACAATTCGGGCAACCACAAGGATCAACCTCAACACAAGGCTCCATCTACCAAAAAGCTCACCTCTCGAATCCATGGTGAGAGGAGGGTGTTGCTCAAGCAACTAGAACACAAGATCACCTCTCAACTTAAACGAGAGAGGGGTATTACCCACATTACTAGAGCTCAAGCTCACTCCTCTAGACCAAGGAGGGAAAGCGGTGTTGCTCAACCAAGAAACCCTAAAACATGGTTCGGCCAACTAAGTGCAACTAAGCAAGAAACATATCTTAGAACATACACTACAAGAAAATTGGTTATTTGTGAAGGATGATTCCTTCACAACTGTACATTAACTCCTTCAAAAAAAAAAATCGGTTGAACGGCATTCCTTCACAAAAAGTCCTACTCTAAAAGCCTCTTCACAATTACTTTGATGAGAGACTCTAGCCTTCACAAATACTATTTTGAAGGACTATTTGACCTTCACAAAAAAACTTCCCAGGCCTCCCAAATACATTTTTGAAGGCTAATTTGTCAACTTTCAATGAGGTTCTAGGGCCTTCACAAATACTTTTTTTGATGGACTATTTGACCTTCACAAAAAGACTTCCCAAGCCTCCCAAATATATTTGTGAAGGCTAATTTAACATCTTTCAATGAGGTTCTAGGGCCTTCACGAATATACTTCAGAATTACAATTGTGATCTACATTTTCTTATTTGTCAATGAGGTTTTAGCTTTCTTATATTTCATGAAGTAATACATTTGTGGCTTCTATCAGGAACAAAGAATATTTTAACAAACTAATTTAGTTAATAAGACACAATAACCATAACAAATCACTCTTTTGAAACATTCTTTTTTATTTCACATAGAAAAATTGTTCATCACATAGGGGAGGACATGTGCCTTTTCCCCTTTAATCGATACAAACTTCAATATAAATATATATCTACATCTTGACTTTATCACTCGTTTAGCCAATGAACATCTTTGAAGAAGAGCACGTCCCAGGCAAAAGAGTTGCCTCTGTCCAACACTCCAATTTTCACCTTCATCGCTTACTGCATTCAGAAAAAAAAGTGAACTTATTTTTTCTACAATAGATCACATTTACTTTAACATTTTGTAGTTATATAAGATCTTACCAGAAGAATCCAGTAGGTTTGGAAGTGTATTGATGGTGTCTTTCAATTGACATTTCTCCAGTTCCTGAGCACAACCGTCAATACTAATATAGAACTTGAAATATGAAAAGAAGGTACCAAGTATTCAGCTGTACTCTTTGTATATAGAATCTTAAATTCTTTATTAGTCAGTTCGTAACAAGCCACTAAAACTACATTTTAAACCACAACGGTCTTAAACATAGGGTTAATGAGGGGCTTTGCTCACCTCCCATATCTCCTAGTCAGAGTGCAAGCCAAGAGGATCCAAGTTACTTCTTACGCTTCCCTTGAAGAGAGTTGGCTCTTGAGGAATTATGCTTAGCTTCCTCCGCAGATCTTTCAAACTGATAGTACAAATATCAAGATCATCTATATAAATATTTCCAGAAGCTGGTTCAACAAGTCGAAACAAAGTAGATCTTAATTATTCCTACCAATCTTCTCACTAATTGCTGGTTACCAAAAGGCTAACGTATTGAAGGACAGTGACAACAAGGTGAGCATGAGGAATTTCTAGGGACAACAGAGAAGATATACAAAAGCCAAAATTTTTGCCATTAATATGTACTGCTTGGGCCCAAGGTTTGAAATTGTAGTCTGCATTAGATGAATGTTAGGTTTTCATTTGAAGCGGATCTAAGCACTCTCTAAGAAAGTGTATGACGCAGATTACCAGCATTGGTTATCTACAGTAGATAAACTGGAAAAGGGACATAAAGTTCAGTATGGAAAAGACTCGATACAGCAGAACTATTTGGCAGTTGTCTACCTACCTTTGGAATAGAATCAGTATCATGAAGGTCTTCAGTCTTGTTCAACCGTGTGCCAGAAAAAAGCTCATATATCAAGCAGCCTGCCATACATATGAAAAGAAGTTTCAATCTTACTCTGTAGAATGTCGACTGAAATTAATGATACAAAACAAGCTTAACATTGTTGTTTTCTAATCTGCGTGCAATCTATAATTCAGACACAAAGATATAAATTTCATACAAAAAGTGTCGATTGCCAAATCCTCTAATCATCAAGCACAAAATCAATAAGCACACACTACGAAAAGGTAGGTGGAAAGGCAGTTCTTGATAGTTAAAGCTAACAAATGTGGTATTATAGAGACGAGCCAATAGACAATTCAAGAAAAAGAAGCCATGATTATAGAACAAATAGTCATAACCTGCTGTTTGGGTGCCCTTTTGTTCTAAGGCTTTGGGAACTTGGGCGATCTTTATTTCCTCATTTCTCTTCTCCCTTAGATTGGGAAGCTCTCTGCTTGTCTAGAAATAACAAGAATAATACCTTAATCAATCTTGTTTTCTACCATTCTTGGTATGAGCGCAATAGAAGAGTCCATGACGATAGAAGCAAAACCCCAGAGGATATTTGGAAAGTTTTTCAGGAAGAACTTCAGATTCTTGCAGACTGATGAGTCTTTTTCAGGAAAGTTTGTCTCTGGGTTTTGGATGCTTGTTGTTGGGTGATGATCTTAGTTATCGTTCTTGGCTTTCTGGTTGGTTGTTGCTGCGCTTTTTCTTTGAGGATGGCCTTGTGCCTTGGTTGGATGGTTTGATGGTGTTGCTATCTGTTTATGATGAACCTTTTCTTCTAGATGGTCGTTGTCTCTTTTGCTTGAGCGGTGGTTTGGTTTTCTGCTGTCTCTGTTATGTTGTGGCCTGGACTGCTGCTGCTTCTTCTCTTGTTGTGCTGGTTGATGAGCTGCTATGTTGCTCCCTTCTCTCTTGGTTAGTGATGGTCGAGCCTTTGTGTCTGGTTGATTCATCTTTCTGGCTTTTTGCGTGGTTGGGGCTCAGCTAGTGGCTCCTTTTCTGGCTCTCCTTGTTCGCTGGCCTGATGTATCCTGTTGGTCTGCTGTGTGAAGGCTTGCTGCTGCCCCTCTCTCTTTCTCGAGTGAGGGTTGAGTCTTTTTCATTCTGGATCTTCATGGATATCTCATCTTTGTTGCTTTGGATCATGGGCTTTCCTCTCGTAAGCTTCAAATCTGCTGCAAAGGGTTTGAGGATCCTTCCTTTGGGACTTTGCCTTGGTTGTTTAGTAGGTTGAGCCCTTGGTCTTTGTTCTTTCACATCCATTCTCTTATGATGTATAGATAGTTTTCTTCCATTGGTTGGTTCTCGCTTTGAGGACCAACGAGTTTTGTAATTACCAAAATTGAAAATAAAAAAAAGCATCAGAGTTTTGGCCGATAAAAAAAAAGATTGGTCTATTTACCATCTATACTTTTCAAATATGCAAACATACATATATAGAGTCAAGATAGGCCAGAATGAATTAGCCAAAAAAGAATAGTAATCAATCATTTTTTATTATCATATTGATCAAATGTCATACAGCATAAGATATCAATTTTCTCTATATTATAAGGTAATTTTAGCTCATTTAAAAACTTTTAGGCCACAATTAACATTTATGCATTGAGCTGCAGGGCATTAACATATCAATATTCTTGTAAGAACGGTCAATGGCAATATTTTTTTATAAAATTTTCAGAAAATGACAAGCAGCAATACTAGTCTAGCTTTCTTTCTGTGCATTTAAGATAATTTCTGAGAAGACCAAACAGTCAGTGGAAAATAGGATATGATGTGTGTTTTACACGTGACCAGGGCATTTTTGCATCCTACACATGCAGAATGCAGACCTTTTGATGCTTATAAAGTGTTTATTTTTCCTGTACATATAACTTGGTTAAACGAATTTAGTAGTGTGTAATAGAATCATATAAAAGATCATAACATATATAAATGCAATTTGTCAACTGAATTCTATCTAGCTACTTGTGCAAAAAATGATACATCCATAGTTAAAAAGCAAAAAATTGGAATACCTAAACCCCATGTATCAATAGCCCACGGGGGTGATTTTCTTATCATAGCCCAGTCAGATTTCACTGATTCCATAGGCTTGTATTGAGATCCAATTAGCCACTCAAATGGCTGCAAAAAGAAATTCGACGAGGTCATTTATATGACAAATTAAAATTCATGAAGATATAACATGTAGAATAAGATCAATCTGTTTTACCCAATTTGGCACTGGAAAGTTTTCTACATTTATACAATAAAGATGCACATGTAATATAATGAAAAGTTTCCACAGATATGAAGAGCTATATTTTTTTGTCCTATGGCATAACATAACATGAAAGTAGCTTCTTCAGTTCTTCTAACATTATGGTACTATCCATATGTGAAAATATGTCAGTAGCATGCATGTATTTAAATAGTTATATATCATTAGTTTTCTAGTAATGCTTGATGGGAATATTGAGATTGAAGATCATATCATGAAATAAAAAATAAAATGAAGAAAATACAATCAGATAGAGAGTTAATACTACGTGAGTTAGTACTACGTGAGTTTCCATATATCTATTTTCTGTGAGTTAGTACTACGTGAGGTACACATGTACCACGTTGTAATACTCTAGCGCATCAGTATGTAACCAGATCATGTTAAATTCAATGTTATATATCTATATCTAACTACCAAGCCATTACTATTTACTTAGGCCATATTTAATAGGGTGTTGTAGGGTGTAATTTGCTGGAATAAAACCTAACAAGTATAATCCTGCCTTTCACATTGCTCCAGATTTATTTGGTAGAAGGTAGTATAAGATCATTGTTTTTGTTTGTAATTATTTGGTAGAGAAAAAAATATTATACAACAACACAGCTGCACATGTTGTCGTCCCTGTAGGGGAGACCGCTAGACCGACATATGCTATCTTCCCGGTTGATGAGATACAGAAGAGACTGACAGTAGTTTTGGTTCATGCATAACCGGTGTGTTGCTGTGCAAGCCAGCTTCCGGAAGCTAATGTATACAGGTCAGAAGTATGCAAAATAGTAACTACACCTGACTGCTCAGCCTCAACATTGGAGGGAAGCCTCCCCGCTAGCCTCATCCTCTGATAACAACAACTCATGAGGCATCCTCCTCGGCATGTGGATGTGCTGTGTTGTGTTGTGTTGTTTACTATGTACTTATTTGTTCATGTAGTTGTTGTTGTGGGTGTATATCGGATGTGATGTGCGCGTTTTACTGCTTCCCCCAACGTTTGTTGTTGTTGTGTGTGTATATCGGATGGAGGAGGTTAGGGGAGCAACTAATGAGACATTTGCAAATATTACTGGCCATTGCGAGTTCAATAGACATCCATAGTTGCTAGCTTATAATGGCATAAGGATTGAATAATAGCAAAGGACTGAATGATCATAAATATTCGCTAGCTTATCATGGCAGTCCTGGTGAATCTTGAACAGAGGTTCATTCAAAGAAACAAATACCTAATTATAACATATATGTTGTTGAACACTAAAAGATAAATAAACTTTATAGTCAACGATGACACATAATTGTAGAATAGATAGATATTTATTGATGTTCCCCTCAAAATCACACGTTGGGAGTTTACTTAGAAATACATGATACAAGTTTCCTTCTACATATGCTAAAAAGTTCAAGGAATAATCTAAGTCAAATATAGTATAATTACTAAGAGAGATGAGAGAGTAGACTTTCCACATCCACTAGTACCACAAAGCAAGATGGTGACAGATTCCTTCCTCTCACAAAGCCTACAAGATATTGCGCATAAACAATGATCAATTGTTTAGCTGAAGTTTACTTCAGTATATGCTATTTGTAATCAAAGTAAACCTGACAGTGAAACATGTAAAGTGAAGTTAGTAAACTAAAACAAGTGATTTCAAAAAGTGTTAGCAGTTCGAAGGATGCCTATGCATATTGAACTATAAAAGGAATACAATAATTTTTATCGAAGAATTTCAGAGAACTTTGTGGTTTTACTTACGCCTGGGTGTTGAAAATTAACAGTTTCCTTCTGGCCGACACTCTGCACACGGGACACACACCCTTCTCCACCAACTTCATCTCTCGCATGCTCTCTCTGTTGTTGGATATTGCTTGATGTATGACTCCTTGGCTCTAGAACCTTCTGTACACAGAGTTGTTTTTGTTGCTTCTCGCTGGTCATAGCTGTAGGGACAAGAGTTCCTATATGAATCCCCTCCCCCAAGGAAACTGTGCTTCCTTTAGCCCCTCTACTAACCGTCTCTCCCAGGTTCTCACATGGTCCTTCGTCCTGCTGTCTAGCCGCAGATTCTGCCTCCACCCGATTATTTGTACCCGCATCTCAGTTACTAACCAGTCCTGAAAGTATGTCACCAAGAGTGTCCGTTGGTGGATCGTAGCAACGCTTCAACAAAAAGAGGAGATATTACCTTGAATATCTTTAAGGGCACAGTCAATCCGAATAATCTTAATAATAAATTCAAACATACGGGAGACCATTTTATTCAAACAAACGAGTTTTAGGATGTCTCTTACAAGGGATTGCATCTGTCCAATGGTTCTGACTCGCGGAAGGTAAGCACATTCCAAGAGTAGTGGACTTTCATACTTGTGAGACAGCTTCACTAGACTGAAGTGTCTCTATTCCTTATGCGTTTTTTACTTTCTTTTATTTTGATATGTGTCTACTTTTTGGTTTTTTGTTGTTAGGACCATTCAAACTATGGACTTCATAGTTTCTGTTTTATTTTCTCCTTTCAGTGATCAACTTCCTGTAAGTAAAAAATTTGATATGCGAAGTGATCCTGGTGTAGTAAGAAATTATGGAAGGCTTTTGCTGGAGATGGTTGCAGTTGTTCCCAATGGCATTGTTTGTTTCTTTGTCAGTTACTCATATATGGATGGTATTGTAAACAGTTGGCATGAGATGGGAATTTTGTAGGTGCATAACTTTGTCTTGTGAAATCTTCTATTTTTTATGTGGTTCAAACGAGAATTTAATGACATACTAGCTACATGAAGAAAGAAATATATCTTTTTATTTTCTTGATTGGAGAGGAACTCCTTGTTTTATGGTAATGAAAAGATGTTCTAATACTTTAATATCACGGTGATATCATTTCCTTTTTAGTAGTCCCTTTCTTAACATCACATCAGTATCTTTTTAGGAAGCAATATCTATTTTGTAGTCATTTTAAACTTTTTACTATTAATTTCTTTTACTTATTTTTATCACCTTTTCCTCCATTGTACAAAATCAAAATAAAGATCCAATATCAGCTTCCACTCAAGAATAATGTCTTTGTGCTGATTTTACTAGTTCGGAAGGTAGGGATCATATTGTTATGAAATGACACGTGACTTTATAGTATTGAACATTTTCTATGGAACACTGGTTACAAACGAATTTATCATAAATGCACATATTTAAACATAAAATCCCACAACAATGCACGTATTGCTTTGACGATATTGAAACTTAAATGGATAATTACTGAAATAAATGCAGAGATGTTCCATTCTACCAAAACACTTGAAGTAACGCAAACCATACACTTGGAATGTAATATATGAACTTGAAGTGGTTGAAACCAAGATTTTTTGTCAAGTTATTGGACGACAATTGAATGTTTATAAGTGTCACAAAGTAGAAGCAAGACAAATCTAGGGTACATGCAATCTCATTTGCATCATCTTTGTGTTTTTCTCACCTCTGCGCATGTGCAAGACTGGATGAAGGGGTTTGGAAAAGGCTTGGGAACACATGTGAGCACTAATACAATTCTCACATCAAAACAAGCATACAATGGAAATGCAATATGTGAACGTAAAGTGACAACCGAGGTTTTAATCAAGGTATTGGGCGTCCTTTGAAAATTTATCACTGTGAAAAACTGGAAGCAAGAGAAATCTTAGGTGTGGAAGTGATTAGGCCGATTCACATAGTGAATAAGAGATTACATAGTTCATCTAATTAATGACGAGGAACACCTCCTAGAACGAGCCACTAATGAAGATGTCATCTTGCCAACATGCATTGAACTCTCCTCTAATTAAGGTTGTAAAATGAAGTTATATGTTCAATGACTACACCAAATCCTTAGAAGATGGCTGTTTGTGTAGCCTTCAGATAGATTAACTTGGCAACAACATGCTGATTTTGTTTTCTGTCAAGAAGCCGTTGGTGACCAGACGGGCTTTGAACCGGCTGATGGAGACATCATTACTTTGACTAATAAGACCCATTGGATGCAAAGAAACAAGATTACATGTGTGCTTTGTTCGTAGAGCCTCCACTCTTACATCATTGTAGTTTTCCACCCTGCAACTGAAGGGCTTCCTTATGAATTTTGGGAATTATGGTGTTGTAAATGTTAGTGTGAGGACTCAGACAATAGACATAGTCAAGAAAGACAACATGTTTTAGGAAGGGATGCTTAGAAGTACATGAACATTTACCTTTGTGGTTGGAAATCAACGTTTTTGGACTCTGCTGCAGCAGAGGATGATGTAAGAGCATCTGGTTGAGGATCAACTACTGATCACCTGTGAATCTGCGATATACCTTGGAATGAAACTGGAGTTGGGAGGTGGTGGAGGTGGTATACCGCTATTAATGATGCAAGGTACCGACAAAGATGGGAACGGGTTGATATCTAGAGTACCTCCACGAACTGTGATTGCTTGGAGGTAGGGAACTCCAGAGTGGAGAAGAAGACATCTTCATGAAAGGTGACAGCGACTGAAGCATACATGCGATTAGCAAACACTTGTACCCTTTTGAACTTGAGATTAACCCAAGAAAACATTCTTTAGAGCATAGGGTGAAAGTTTGTCGGCCATTGGACTGAAGCTACGCACAAAGGAGACACAACCGAAAACTTGAGGGGAAAGAGAAAAGGGATTCTTTAGAGGATTATGATCAAAGAAGGGGTTTATTCTTTTAAGAACAAATGATGGTTGAAAGCAGATGAGAAAGAAGGCTGTCAAACCAGCTTCAGACCGAAAGTGTACTATCAAGGAAATGACAAATGTTACGCTTGGATATCCTATTATGTTGCAGATTGTGTGACCATTGGTGGATCGTAGCAACACTTCAACAAAAAGAGGAGATATTACCTTGAATATCTTTAAGGGCACAGTCAATCCTTATAATCTTAATAATAAATTCAAACAGACGGGAGACCATTTTATTTTTAGAACTTTGATGTATGATTAACACATAACATGTCACCAAGAGTGTCTGATTAAACCTATCATATTGTGTCGTGGTGGTAACACCACCGTAATGTATAAGGCTGAAAAAGTACTCCTAATCACATGACAATTGAGTAAAAGTTCCATCCTGAAAGTATGTCAGACCAAACGTTTAACGTTGTGTTCTAATTCCTATTTCATTTTCCTTTTTTTCAAAAATGTCATGTTGACTGCAACTACATACAACCAAATTAGCTCCAATTCACTTCATTTTCACCCCAACCAAATGGGCATAAGGGCTCGTTTGGTGACAGAAAACTAAAACATGTTTTCTAAGTACTTGTGGTTTCTAACTAATTAGGTTTGGTTGGGCGTAACTTGAATCTGTCTTAGGAAAATGATATACAGCGTCACGTCTTCTTATGTGAAAAATCTATGTAGGTCAACTGCACCCCATTTGGGCGCAGTTCATTTTCCTTAGGTCTCAGTGACCGGCCACCTGCTATCATTCGGTTCCATCTGACTCGCCGTGTTTTATGCATCACCGGCTACTGTCTGCTATACATCACTGGCTATTACCTAGTTGTAGTGGCGAAGCCACATTCATCCCAGGGAGCAGTGGTGGAGCTAGCATTTCATAGTAGGTGAGGTACAAACAAAAGTGACTCGTGACAATGAAGATTCTAATTACAAGCAATCTAAAAAGTGAATGAATTAATGTTATAAGATACATGAGTGCCATGTTGTGTAATGTCCACAATAACATTGAGCAACCTGCAGTAACGAGGTTGAAATGTAAAACAGAGAACATTCAATAGCATGTTAGTATGGTACAAAGGAAGAGGAAAATTGTGATGTATTTTTAATAATAGACACTGAGAAACATGTCCTAATAAGACCAGATAAAATACCCAAAGTTTCTGAAAACACATTGCAAGATAAAACGTGATGCTTGGTCAAGCAAAGTATCACTGCGATGGCATAATTGGCTGCCACGACAGTTAAAAGTAAATCCAAAAATGAAATTCTAATCGTGCCCAGTACTACTGGACATATTATGCTAAATGCCTAGATCTAAAACTGGTACGCCGGTGCGGCATCGTCCATAATCAACATCATTACCATTCATACGAGGAAGGGTCGCAGGGAGTAAGATAAGGATGTAGAGTGAAATTACCAACTAAATGTCACATGTTAACATTGAGAGTTATGACTGCACTCTGTTAGACGGTTACAATGAAAGACGAGTGCTCTAAAGTGCATTGCTTTATCTAAAGTTTAGCCTTTCGTACAGAATCAAAATACGACATATCCTTTAATTTAGGAACGACCAAATTCAAGAACCAGGAAAAAATAGATAAGACTCAAATCTACATTGACGAGTTTATTCCCAGGAAACAAAGCATCATAGTGGGGGAACGGACACAAATAGGGAGACCTACCTCACAGTCGAAGCAGGGCAATCTCACCACGATGGCCACTTCTTCCAGACAAAACCTTCACGTTGACGGCCATTGCTTCTGTTGGGGGGGGGGGTCCTCTTGCCGGCGGCCGCTCTTGCTGTTGGGGTGCTGTTGCTCGGGAAACGGCAGCCGTCGTCTGTAGTGGGGCGATCAAATAGGGAAACGAAGGAAACCATTTTGACTAATCCGACTAATTAAGTTCTAATTACTAGGGCGGGAACTTTTGGTGGGAACCCTGGTGACATGATTTTTACATTCTAGTAGGATGTTAAGCCTTCACTAATGGTCTTTTCCATAAAGAATTCGGCTGAAGGAAACTAGTTCGTTTGTCTAGGACGTCCCTTCACAAAAAGTCAATATTTTTGAAGGGTTTTAGTCCTTCACAAATGACCTTCACTAAAAACTCATTTTTTTGTAGTGATACATGGCCGAAAGATCATATGAAAACATACAAGATTATAGAAGAAGGTAATAAGGTTAGGGTTAGGAGTTATGTAACCCGCCTTAAGCAAGATCCAAGATCCACCTTCGGCCACCTTCATAGGAAGAAGAAGAAGAAGAGTCCAAAGAGAAGGATCGACCACCAAGCTTTACAAAGGAAGACTGTCGTCCACCAAGGAAGAGAGAAAACCAAGGAACTAAAGGGATCCCTAGCAAGAGAAAGAAGGTATATATATAGGAAAGGGTGGAGGAGAAACCAAGGTAAGACAAAGCAAGGTGTCGCCCACCTAGGTACACTTGTCCATGGGCAATGCCACCTCTCT
The DNA here is from genome assembly GCA_963693085.1 of Alisma plantago-aquatica. Taxonomy (NCBI): domain Eukaryota; kingdom Viridiplantae; phylum Streptophyta; class Magnoliopsida; order Alismatales; family Alismataceae; genus Alisma; species Alisma plantago-aquatica. The sequence goes on along the minus strand of OY856414.1, from coordinate 775,691,685 downwards.
ATCTCATCTTAAACACATGTCCAAGGCCATTGCCACATGCAAGCATCAAGCACCAAGTGTCCACTAGTGGTGACACAAACGAGGTCAAAGGGTCAAAGGGATCCATGGATGATACACCCCATCTCCATGCCCGACATACTCCCTGGGCGACACAACCATGGCCGATACACGGCACTCTTGCCCGACACAAGGTCCAACAAGGTCAAGCAAGGCTCAAGCAAGGTATAACAACGCCCAACAAGGCTCATCCAAGCCCAGAGCAACTCAAGCAACAAGCCCAACCCTTCCTCTCAACACTAGAGGAACCAAGGAGAGAGAGGAACACTTCTTGAGGTGACAACTTGCCCACAAACCCTAGACTTGGGTAATTTGCAAGTAGCACCACCAACACTCAACAAGCACAAACAAACCCTAATTGCCACTAAAGGTGATTAGCAAGCAACTAAACATCAGGGTTAAGCAAAGCAAATAGGATAAGCCCTAAACGGAGGTCAGGGTCCTTACAGACGTGTAATGAACTCCAAGATCTTGAGGACTCTACCAAAGAGATGGGAGTCAAAGGTCACATCCATTGAAGAAGTGAGGAGCCTTGTGACGTCCCAATTGTAGAGCTCATTGGTAACCTCCAAGCCCATGAGCCAAGGCTTGACAAACAGGAAGAAGAAGCCAAGTAAGAAGAGAAGCAAGCTGAGAAGATCAAAGATAGTACTTTCAAAGCACAAGTGGAGGTAGTCATCCTTCAACAACAACTTCTTTACCAGATTTCTCCTTCCTCCTCCAGTGAAGATGATGGCCCAAGTGAGCCTGAAGGCAACTACATCAAGGGCAAACACTTCAAGGAAAAACAAGCCTCATTCTCCTCTACTGGACAAAAGGGGAACTACAAGAGTGAATGTCCCAAGTCAAAAAAGTCACACCACAAGGGAAGCTCAAAGAAGGAATAGGAGTACAAGGAGGTGAGCAAGTAAAAGAGGAAGGACAAGAAGGAGAAAAGACACAAGAATGCATCTCATAGCTTGGGAAGCTTCATATTCAAGCAGCTCAAGCTCCGAAGAAGATGTAGAGTGTCACCTTGCACTCATGACCTCTACTAGTGAAGACATTGGTGAGGTAAGTGAGGTAAGCTTGCATGAGTTATCTAAGTAAGATATCATTGCCATGCTTATTTCTAACCATTCATCTTTTGCTAAATGTAAATCTAAAAGAAAATGGTTAGGAAAAATTATTGATGATTGATATGCTAAACTTGAAATTCTTGAGTTGAATGAGAAAATTCATCTTGAGATTATTGATAAGTTGCAAGGGAAATATCTTGATCTTGAGCTCCAATATAATGGAGTTGAAGTTGAGAATGGTATCTACCTTAAGAACATTAAAACTCTTAAGGAAGAAAAATAAAATTGCCTAAAGGAGCTTGAAATGATTAAAACCAAAAATATTAAAATTTAAGCTTCTTGTTGATACTCGTAGAGATGAAAGAGATGTCTATCGTAAAGAAATCAAAATGCTTAAATATTAAAATGCTAGGTTTCTTGGTCAAGTTAATGAACCTAAAGCTCTGATACCAACTTGTGAGAACCCATTACACTAAATGAGATTACTCAAAACATAAAACACAATCAATAACTAATTAATCACATACCCAAAAATATGGGTAAATTAAAACTGATTTTAAAATCAAAACCTACTCAGAAATATTTGCATAAGAACCCAATATCTTTCTTGTATCCATACTATAACAAGAATTTGATACAAATTGTTCTATCGCCTTAGCCACAACATATATACATAGGAGAACAATATTTACATATGCCACACAAACAAGCATTAATATGCTAACAACAGTCAAATTCGTTTGAAACACCATATACAAACTTTTCCTCCCCGGATCTGAGAGTACAGGGACGACTCTAGGACACACTAGACATCTAATCAACTTTCTCAAAGATTAATTACTATAGATCCTCTTTGCTGCCACATGTTTGTTTTTGTCACTTCTGATTACCTAAAAAAATGTGGTGAACCACAAGGGTGAGACCCATGTCCTAGCAAGAGATATAACCTCCAACAACACTTATTGATTATAACATTTTAAGTAATTAAACAATTAATTATTTTAATCAGATATAAAAAATAAGCTCAATAGTACTGATGATTAACAAAATACATAAAGGAGCAGATAATAACTATCATCATTAGCCAGACTATCATCCTTTATCTTGTTGACAATATAAGCAATTCAGTAGCATATTCATATCTAACATCATAAACAAGTCTAGTAACATATCATAGATAACAACATGAGCATGTCTAATTTGTTGAACATATCAACATCATAAGAGGAGCTAACAACATAAGCACAACTATTTGGATAAGCGTGATTAGCAGTATATGCATCTCTAGTTACAAAGGCATGGCTAGCATGCTAAACATAACTAACAACATGAGATAGCTAGCATCATGATTATAATCAGAAGTAGCAATAAATTTATCAACATAAGCATAACTACTATATGTACACATCTAAAATCTTAAGCATATCCACAACCTGAGTATATATACTACCACTTAATTGCACTAAATAACATCTTTATGTAAAGATAACAAACAAGGGTTATCATCCATTGTGAAACTTCGTGTATAACCCTAAAGAAATATACTACACAGATGTATTACATCTTTTATTATGCCTTGGGGAATTTGAATTGTCACGCCCCAATCTCACATCAAACACAAATCACGAGATTAGGGCACGACAGGTGGGATTAACACATAACCAACCATTCGTCACTTTTAAAACAATCCACGACATTTAATTGATAATCAAGTTTAAGCTGTAAACAAGAACTAAACAAACTGCAGAAACTTCTCAATTAAACTGATAGAAGATACAAGCAAGGTCTACAGCATAATACATTGATTACCATAAAGAAAGCATAACATTAATTTGCATATTTGTACACATTCTCTCTCTCTCACTCACACCTTGTCCCGAGGATCGAAGGGAATGGACTAAGAGACCTCTAACTGGACTAGCAACACACCTTCTATCGACTAAGCGTTAGGGTGAAACGATCCTTCTGATTCCTGATGCTGATGCTGACCTAAAAATGTTTTGAGTAGAGGTATGAGCCTACTCGCTCAGTGAATAACATTTCACTTAGCTATAATTAAACAACTCGTCAGGTTTATAAACTGAAATAAACAAATATACAGTTCAAGCAGGGCAGTTCTATTAGCATAGCAAATATACAGACAATAACCACACTTCTAAGCATTAACAGGTATTTCAGGTAAATAAACAGTTATATAAATTTACTGTGAACCTACTTGATTATTTATCCATTTTATTATTATGCCCTAAATATATGCAGTGTACTCTGCATATAAAGATCCTCAGCAAGTTCATGCTACGGTCCCACCGTACAAGACTTAGCGACACACCCGGGAAGTGCTAAGTCTGACTACTCGTCCTGGTCTGCACAGGACCCAGGCTCTACGGCCTCAACGCACAACCACGTGTGTTGCACAACCACGTGTGCTCCCGACTTCTCCTTTAACCTGAGTACACCGGCGGAGAGTCACAGGGTTACCTTCGTGACACAAGCACGAATGGTGTTAGATAACCGTGTTTTCTTTTGTTATCGCAGTGCCATCGTGACACAAGCACGATTGTTGTTGGACACTGCCTCTCTTTCCTCGTTTGTCCGTGACACAAGCACGGATGATGTTGCAACACGAGTTTCACCCCAAAGTTGCAGACCCGTCTAAGGGGTTCTACGGTGTTAGGGCATCTAGGTCTATTAATTAATTCACAAATAAACAATTTAACAGAAATATCACATTACAACTGTAAAACACAGAATTTCCTCTTTCTCATCATTCTTATCACGCATTTCAAGTTCCAATGAACTTATCATACTAAAAATACATGCTACACTATTTAAAGGTCATATCAACTGATACTGAAGCAAATGAACATTTAAAATGAGTTAAATAATGATTTCTAAATGAACTGCCACTCACCCACTTCGGTGTGTTCGTATACACCGAAAAACGTCCACAAACATGCCTAATTCTTCCCTTTACAGCAACGTGCACGCCGTGCACCTAGGCTGCACGCCGTGCACCTTCAGTGTACTTCTGTTCTACTTTTCTGCACCTTTGCACGCCGTGCAAACTGACTTGCACGCCGTGCAAACTGACTTGCACGCCGTGCAAACTGACTTGCACGTCGTGCAAACTGATTTGCACGCCGTGCACCTGGGCTGAAACTCGTTCCGCTATCTGTAACTTTGCACGCCGTGCAACCTGCGCAGAAATGGAAATTGCAGAAATAAAAGAGGAGATTGGGGTCGATTCGGTGGACGATTCTTACCCGAATCACTCCTATAGCTTCGGAATGACCTAGCAAGCCGTTGGCAAGAAGAAAGAACGGAGGGGAAAGCACCGTTCGCTCCCTAGACCATCTCCATGGTCGTCTTCTTCACGGCTGCAGGAGGAAGAAGAAGGTGAAGAAGAAGAAGATGATGCAGCCGGTTGGTTTGGCTGGAGAAGATGAAGAAATCGAAGAAGAATGGAGAAGGAAGGAGCTTGGTTGCCTAGCTTCTCCTCTAGCTTGCTCTCTCTCCCTTTCTCCTTCTCTGTTTTTCCCAAGCGGCAACCGAAGGAAATGAACTATCATTCATTCCAAGGTCGGTTAATAGAGTTAAAAAGGAAAAACTGATGGAAAGGATAAGGAAGGGCGCCCAGGGGGCCGGATGTAAATTGCCCAAAAACTTTCCGAAATTACATATAGGTCCATGCACACTAAAAAGCTTATATCTTTTTACTCGTAGGTCGGTTTCACATGATTTCTTCAGCAACGGATTAAGCACAAACTTGTCCTCAACCGCAGGACAAGAAAACAAGCTAATGATACAATAAAACTAGCTCAAAGCTCAAAACACTATTAACAAAAGCAAGTACTCATCTCAACATAACTAGTTCAATTATGCACTAACCAAGGTACTTACTTGTAAAACGAAATGTGGGTCATAACAATCTCCCTCCCTTATAAGAATTTCGTCCCGAAATTCCTAAAAGAGAAAAGGAAACTTGTTACGCATTTCTGATTCAAGCTCCCACGTAGCTTCCTCTATATTATGGTTTTTCCATAAAACCTTCACTAAAGGTATCTCCCGGTTCTTAAGCTTTTTGATCCGGTGATCAACTATCTGCACTGGTCCTTCTACATAGGACACATCTGTTCTAAGCTGCGCTGGTTCTTGATCTAGAATCTTTTCTGTACCGGGATGACACTTTTTCAGCATAGACACATGGAAGACATCATGAATATTTGCCAACTCAGACGGAAAATCCTGTAAGCTACAGGTCCAATCCTCTCAACAATAGGATATGGACCCATATACCTAGGGGTCAACTTACCCCTCTTGCCAAACCTCAGCACTCCCTTCCACGGTGAAACCTTCAAATAAACCTCGTCACCAACCTCGAACTCAAGAGGTCGACGTCGTCTTTATGCATAACTTTTCTGTCTGTCCTAAGCAGCTTTTAACTGATCCCTGATCACAGATATCTTTTCTGTAGTTACATCAACTAACTCAGGTCCAAGAATTTCCTTCTCACCCACCTCGTACCAACAAACTGGCGATCTACACTTCCTGCCATAAAGAGCTTCATATGGAGCCATTCCAAGACTAGAATGGTAACTATTATTATATGCAAACTCCATGAGGCTTAAGTGTTCTTCCCAGTTGCCTCTAAACTGTAGCACGCATGCTCTCAACATGTCCTCAAGGGTCTGAATGGTCCTCTCAGATTGACCATCTGTCTGCGGATGAAATGTTGTACTGAACTTCAGCCTTGTACCCAACGCACGATGTAACTGATTCCAGAATCTAGATGTGAACTTTGGATCTCTGTCAGAAATAATGGAAACTGGAATCCCATGTAATCTGATTACCTCATCCACATAAACTTTGGCCAACTTTGAAACGTCAAAGGTTGACTTGACAGGAAGAAAGTGAGCAGACTTAGTTAGTCTATCCAAAATCACCCATATCGAGTCTGAACCCTTAGGCGTCCTGGGTAATCCTACTACAAAGTCCATCGTGATGTGTTCCCATTTCCATTCTGGTATAGGAAGCGACTGCAAAGTACCAGCAGGTTTCTGATGCTCAGCCTTAACCTGCTGACACACCCCGCACCTAGCCACGTATTCAGCCACATCCTTTTTCATACCAGACCACCATTACAGCTCCTTGAGATTCCTGTACATCTTTGTGTTACCTGGATGCATAGCATACATAGAAGTATGCACTTCCTCAAGAATCTGCTCTTTCAGCTCACTGTTTCCAGGTACACATAACCTATCATGAAGATACAACATGCCTTCATCAGAAAACCTGAACTCTGTTCTCTTACCTTCTGACATATCCTGCATGATTTGCCACAACTCATCATCATTCTGTTGTAATTCCTTAATCTGATTATAAAAAGTAGGTCTGACTTGCATCTGAGCAATCAACCCACTTTGTCCAGTCACATCCAAGTCCAAGTTCAATTTTCGCATATCTTCAAGAAAGTCTCTCTTGAAACATGCCATAGAAAATGCATTAGCTGTTGAACTTGACTTTCTACTCAAGGTATCAGCTACAACATTTGCCTTACCCGGATGGTAATCGATTGTCACATCATAGTCTTTAATCAGCTCAAGCCATCTGCGCTGTCTCAAATTCAAGTCTCTCTGAGTGAAGATATATTTCAGGCTCTTATGGTCTGTAAACACCTGACATGTCTCACCATACAAGTAGTGACGCCAAGTCTTAAGAGCATGAACTATAGCAGCTAATTCCAGATCATGAACAGGATAATTCTCTTCATTCTTCTTAAGCTGTCTAGATGCGTAAGCCACAACTTTGCCTTCTTGCATTAGTACACAGCCCAAACCTCTCCTGGAAGCATCACAGAACACTGTATAGCCTTTCTCTGCTTCAGGCAAAACCAACACTGGTGCTGAAGTCAACTTTTTCTTTAAAACATGAAAACTTTTCTCACAGTTATCAGACCAAACAAACGGTACATCCTTCCTCGTCAAGCGTGTCAAAGGTGATGCTAACACACTAAAGTTCTGTATGAACCTCCTGTAATAACCTGCTAATCCCAAGAAACTTCTGATCTCAGTAGGAGTCTTAGGCTATTCCCACTGAAGTACAGAATCAACTTTCTTAGGGTCAACACTAACTCCACCTCTCGAGATAACATGTCCAAGAAATGCTACCTCGGCCAACCAGAACTCGCATTTGCTAAATTTAGCAAACAACTGGTGTTGTCTCAACAACTGCAACACTACTCTCAGGTGTTGCTCATGTTGTGCATCGTCTCTGGAGTAGATCAGAATATCATCTATAAAGACTACAATAAACTGATCTAGGAACGGTTTGAAAATCTGGTTCATCATATCCATAAAGGCTGCTGGGGCATTGGTCAGTCCAAACGACATGACCAAAAACTCATAATGCCCATACCTGGTTATGAAAGCTGTTTTGGGAATATCAGAAGCCTTAATCCTAAGCTGATGATATCCAGATCTCAAATCTATTTTAGAGAAGATCGTCGCTCCACGCAACTGATCAAACAGATCATCTATTCTCGGCAATGGATACTTGTTCTTTATAGTGATCTTGTTCAGTTGCCTGTAATCTATACAGAGACGCATGGTACCATCCTTTTTCTTAACAAACAGGACTGGAGCACCCCACGGTGAAGAACTGGGTCTAATGAAACCCTTATCTAGTAACTCCTGCAACTGCACCTTGAGTTCTTTCAACTCTGCAGGTGCCATTCTGTAGGCTGGCAGTGCTACTGGATGACTACCTGGATATATCTGAATTTCAAAATCAATGTCTCTGACAGGAGGTAAGCCTGGTAACTCTTCTGGAAAAACGTCAGAGAACTCACGAACCACAGGCACATCATAAATACTGGCGGTGCTCTTCTATGCTCTGGTGTCAACCACATGAGCAAGGAATGCTTCACATCCTTTCCGTAACATCTTATCAACTACAGCAGGTGATATTATGCATGTAGGTAGAACTTTCCTGTCTCCAATAAAGATACAAGAAATTTCCCCTAGTTGAAAGGTAGCTTCCTTCTTCCAACAATCGAGTCGCACTCGATATGTTTCAAGACAATCCATACCCAAGATGACTTGAAAAGTATTTACATCCAAAGGTATGAGATTAGCAGCAAAGGTGAGACCTCCAAAAGATAACAAGCATCCGGGACAGAACTCAGATAAAACTGTTGGTCCACCTAGTGGAACCCTCAACACTAACTCATCTGCCAACTCTTGAGTTAACAGATTAAGTTCATCAACTAAAGAACGTCGTATAAAAGAATGAGTAGCACCCGGATCTATCAAAACTGAAACTGGTATACTATTAAACAAAAGCATCTCTCCTGTAACAACTTGTGAAGAAATTATACCTTCCTGAGGTGTCAAAGAAAAGAAATGTGCTGAAGCTCTCCCTCTTCCACGTTGTCCTCTCTGACCACTCCTGCCACTAGACACTCCACCACCTCTAGAACCAGAAGCCACAGAGGAACTCGGAACATCATGGTATTGAGGCTGGAAAGCTTGTGATGCTGCTTGTCGAAGTTGAGGACGTTCCCTTTTGACATGTCCTATCTGTCCACAGGCATAACAACCAGAACTCCAACACGGTCCAGTATGTGGCCTTCCACATTTGTCACATGGCGGTAACTCTTGCCTCTGGGGACCTGTCACTGACATTGACGACCCAGAAGACTGTCCACTATCGGCACTGCCCCATCTTCCTGGGTTGTATCCTCCTCTGCCTCTAGAAGTAGTGACATCCTCAGATCTCTGCCTGCCAAAACAACCAAGGCCACGCCCAAGTTTAGAAAAGAAACCTCTACCTCCTCCCCGGTATCCGCTACTGGATTGCCCTCTACTGAAGTCTGCAGATCTCTTCTTAGACTCAGGCACCTTGTCAGCATTCACAGATTCTTCAACCTGTCTAGCAGCCTCGACAAACTCACCAAAGTTCTCTCTGTTCCTCCTACTAGTAGCAGAAACTGTATGCCGAATCTCTGGCCTTAGTCCTTCTTGAAACCTTCTACATCTCTCTATGTTATCGGGAACAAGCTGTGGACAGAAATTAGCTAACCGTGTGAAAAGCGCTTCATACTCAGTAACTGTCATGTTCCCCTGCTTAATATTCTGTAACTGCCTGATTTTCTCATTAAGAAAAGTGGGTGGATAGAACTTGAGATGAAACTCCTCAGAGAAATCCTACCAAGAAAGCTCTGTACCTCTCCTCTTTTCTTCCACACCATGCCACCACAACTCTGCATCGCCTGTCAAAAGGTAGACTGCATGATTAATCTTCTTCTCTTCTGGAAGCTCCATCAGGCGAAAGACCTTCTCTATCTGTCTAAACCACTCATCAGCTTCGGCGGGATCTGTGGTGCCACTGAACTTTGTGCCACCAAGCTTCTTCACAAGCTCATAAGATTGCATCAGATCTTTACTGCTGGTAGAAGAAGATTCTCGCCTATCAGCCTTGTACTTTTCTTTGGTTTCCAGAAACATCCTGTACATCCGGGATGCTTCATCCACGTGGTCACCACCACCTGGACCCAAGTACAAAGGGTCAGGGCCAACATGGCTCTCGGCCTGATCATCACGATCAAAGACTTTTCCTGCCATCTGCAATGATATAACAGAATATTTCCTGTTAGAAAACTACAGATAGAAGAAAGACACCTAAACCTTAATCCTATTGGTCTCTTATCGTCCCCTGACCTGGACTCTGAGTAACTATGTACTCAACCTAAGCTCTGATACCAAGAGTTGTCACGCCCCAATCTCACATTAAACGTAAACCACGAGATTAGGGCACGACAGGTGGGATTAACACATAACCAACCATTCGTCACTTTTAAAACAATCCACGGCATTTAATTGATAATCAAGTTTAAGCTGTAAACAAGAACTAAACAAACTGCAGAAACTTCTCAATTAAACTGATAGAAGATACAAGCAAGGTCTACATCATAATACATTGATTACCATAAAGAAAGCATAACATTAATTTACATATTTGTACACATTCTCTCTCTCTCACTCACACCTTGTCCCGAGGATCGAAGGGAATGGACTAAGAGACCTCTAACTGGACTAGCAACACAACTTTTATCGACTAAGCGTTAGGGTGAAACGATCCTTCTGATTCCTGATGCTGATGCTGACCTGAAAATGTTTTGAGTAGAGGTATGAGCCTACTCGCTCAGTGAATAACATTTCACTTAGCTATCATTAAACAACTCGTCAGGTTTATAAACTGAAATAAACAAATATACAGTTCAAGCAGGGCAGTTCTATTAGCATAGCAAATATACAGACAATAACCACACTTCTAAGCATTAACAGGTATTTCAGGTAAATAAACAGTTATATAAATTTACTGTGAACCTACTTGATTATTTATCCATTTTATTATTATGCCCTAAATATATGCAGTGTACTCTGCATATAAAGATCCGCAGCAAGTTCATGCTACGGTCCCACCGTACAAGACTTAGCGACACACCCGGGAAGTGCTAAGTTTGACTACTCGTCCTGGTCTGCACAGGACCCAGGCTCTACGGCCTCAACGCACAACCACGTGTGCTGCACAACCACGTGTGCTCCCGACTTCTCCTTTAACCTGAGTACACCGGCGGAGAGTCACAGGGTTACCTTCGTGACACAAGCACGAATGGTGTTAGATAACCGTGTTTTCTTTTGTTATCGCAGTGCCATCGTGACACAAGCACGATTGTTGTTGGACACTGCCTCTCTTTCCTCGTTTGTCCGTGACACAAGCACGGATGATGTTGCAATACGAGTTTCACCCCAAAGTTGCAGACCCATCTAAGGGGTTCTATGGTGTTAGGGCATCTAGGTCTATTAATTAATTCACAAATAAACAATTTAACAGAAATATCACATTACAACTGTAAAACACAGAATTTCCTCTTTCTCATCATTCTTATCACGCATTTCAAGTTCCAATGAACTTATCATACTAAAAATACATGCTACACTGTTTAAAGGTCATATCAACTGATACTGAAGCAAATGAGCATTTAAAATGAGTTAAATAATGATTTCTAAATGAACTGCCACTCACCCACTTCGGTGTGTTCGTATACACCGAAAAACGTCCACAAACACGCCTAATTCTGCCCTTTTACAGCAACGTGCACGCCGTGCACCTAGGCTGCACGCCGTGCACCTTCAGTGTACTTCTGTTCTACTTTTCTGCACCTTTGCACACCGTGCAAACTGACTTGCACGCCGTGCAAACTGACTTGCATGCCGTGCAAACTGATTTGCACGCCGTGCACCTGGGCTGAAACTCGTTCCGCTATCTGTAACTTTGCACGCCGTGCAACCTGCGCAGAAACGGAAATTGCAGAAATAAAAGAGGAGATTGGGGTCGATTCGTTGGATGATTCTTACCCGAATCACTCGTATAGCTTCGGAATGACCTAGCAAGCAGTTGGCAAGAAGAAAGAACGGAGGGGAAAGCACCGTTCGCTCCCTAGACCATCTCCATGGTCGTCTTCTTCACGGCTGCAGGAGGAAGAAGAAGGTGAAGAAGAAGAAGATGATGCAGCCGGTTGGTTTGGCTGGAAAAGATGAAGAAATCGAAGAAGAATGGAGAAGGAAGGAGCTTGGTTGCCTAGCTTCTCCTCTAGCTTGCTCTCTCTCCCTTTCTCCTTCTCTGTTTTTCCCAAGCGGCAACCGAAGGAAATGAACTATCGTTCATTCCAAGGTCGGTTAATAGAGTTAAAAAGGAAAAACTGATGGAAAGGATAAGGAAGGGCGCCCAGGGGGCCGGATGTAAATTGCCCAAAAACTTTCCGAAATTGCACATAGGTCCCTACACACTAAAAAGCTTATATCTTTTTACTCGTAGGTCGGTTTCACATGATTTCTTCGGCAATGAATTAAGCACAAACTTGTCCTCAACCTCAGGACAAGAAAACAAGCTAATGATACAATAACACTAGCTCAAAGCTCAAAACACTATTAACAAAAGCAAGTACTCATCTCAACATAACTAGTTCAATTATGCACTAACCAAGGTACTTACTTGTAAAACGAAATGTGGGTCATAACATGAATCGTACTATTAAAAGTCCAATCAACCCCTGTGAAGGGATATTCGATTCCGTATAAGATCTAGGAGTGCCGATATTCTAAGATCTCTTCCCCTCGGTCAGTATGAGTAAAAAGGTAGTGACATATCATTCAAAGCTGCCACAGCAGCGACATATAGTCATGTAACTATCCCACCTTGGTACAGGTCAAGGCACTAGCATCTAGGGTATTCAAACACAATCACTGAGGTACAACCGTAGTTGTCCTCTAATCACATCATGTTATAATTACCAAGACATGACCGCAGTCATTCTCAATCACATCAGATGTATGAGGCATGACCATAGCTAACATCCACAATCTACATTGTGGATGACAAGGATATATCCTCAACATGTCACCCCCACATACTCAACAATATGCACTACAAGTTTCCCTTAGGAATATTCATTTCACCATCCAACAAGTTCTGACATTGAAGTTGGCTCTACGACATAGGGCACTACATGATTAGAGTTGCACTTGATTAGTTATGTCAATTGGGTGAATTAAGGCTGCATCAAACAAGTGGACATGCAAACCCTAATTCACTTCTTGCAAGCATATAAATATCACAACTTTTAAAAGATATAAAATGTGTGAAACATAATTTCTCATCTCATTATCACATGGTACTGTTCACTTTCCATTCATGAGACCACACTAGTCATCTTACTATCACAAGATATAAATCCTTTTCACAATATCACAAGGGGTATCAACCCTTATCAACATAAGAGGATTACACCTCATTCAGTGCTCAACCATGCTCAATGGTCATTAAGACAAATCTTACTATCACAAGATATAAATTATTTTCCCAATATCACAAGGTATCAACCCTTATCAACACAAGATGGTTATCATCCCTTCTATTCATATTAATACAAAGGTAAGACTACCTTATTAAGGGTAACCCTCCATTTGTTCCATCATCTTTCAACCCATATCACCATACCACTACGTCACCCACCAACATTGGATGTTGAAAAAGTAAGACCATTGGTTGTTTACATAAGTAAACTCCTTGAATGAATCATCTATAATGTTATTGAGTTGTGATCTATAAAAGTCACCATTTAACACTAGACATCCTTTGATTAACAACAATAAGGGTTCTGTTGAGAGTAGGGTAAACTCACAATCGAATGTTCATTTAAAACAAGCCATCCATTGTCAACAAGTCAGATCCTTAAGTTGATCATATAAAGGAAACCATCTAAATCACATTATTAGGACCAACATATTACATTATCCATCATTCTACTTTATTGAATGAATAAATAGTAGATCTTGACCATTGGGCCAAGTTCATATGTTAAAACCATCAATTACAATATAAGTCCGACCATTGCATCAAGTGACCCAAGAAACTATTGGTCTAAGGCTTAATTGATGCTACAACTACAATGCTTAACTCAACATAGGTTGTAGAGACCTGATCCACCATTATTAGTGACCATTAAATCACCATAGGTTGTTAGATCAACAATATATTCATTAATCAACATCAAATATTAAGCTAATGTCATCATTGATTGATAACATCAGTAGGGTACTTAATGGTTTATCATTAAACTTCTAATTGATCAAAAACCTGACCTAAGGGGGGTGACCATAGGTTGTCACCATCATCTGACACCTTTGATCCCGACCATCAGTTGTCATGAAGACAACACCATAGGGTTGTTGCAATGTACCATCATTAGGTCATGGGTTTATAGAAGAAATCCGCTTAAAACCTTAAAATTGAACATTGGTTGATAGGTGCTTAGCACCATAGGTTGTCAAAAAAACCTGATCTAAGTCATATTATACCTTAGGAATAACGTACACATGATCATAGGTTCATCTAGAACTGAAATAAAAATAGGGAACATTACAAAAATCAAAATCTAAGTCAAGCATAGCTTTTTAGTGCATGAATCATCATTTAAAAGCAAGAACATGAGCTAGCAAGCTTATGGTAAGAAATAAACGTGGAGCAAGTTATAAAACTTACCTCTAATGAGAATATACAACTCCAAATAGAAGAAAACTCGAGCAGGTGTGATAGAGAATCCAAGAATAAGCTATGAACTCGTCCATCTAGCACCTTTCTTCATCAAATGAGCAAACTGTAAGCATAAAGAGCAAGAAAGGTAGGATTTTAGAGATTTAGAGCAATTTCTACCATGGAACAACAAGGTTCCAACCTGGAGGAAGGTAGGAGGAAATGTAACAAAGAAATAAATGGAGGAAAAAAGGGTATTCTTACTCTTTTAGGTCAATATCACTAGAAGAAAGCTTTTTAAACCTTAAAAGGAAGTCAATTGCAACCCTAGATTCTTTTACCAAAAAGATCCCCTCTTTCTTCTTCCTTGGATAGGAATTTCATAGAAACACAGAGGGAAGATGAGGTTTGTAGAAGGAGGGAAGTGGTGAAGAGAAAATGCCTCATTTTGGTGATTAGGGATAAGTATATGAAACTTTAAGATAAAGAAAAAGAAAAAGTTGAAGTTCTAGTATCTTTCCAAGTGTCCATGGCCTTAAAATATTAAGTATATACAAGCACACACACAAGAAGCTCCCAAACCATCCATAGAGACATGCTTATACCTCTTTTCTTGAATTTCCAAGAAAAACAAATAACTTATTAGTTGGTAGCTACTAAAGGTAGCTCATCCATGAAGGGGTAAACCCTAAAACACTCTTTAGGAAAACACCTTCAAACCAAGGTTTAAATAGGCACCTTGTGGCTCAACAAGATGAAGAATTATGAGAGAATATCCAAGGAACATAATGAAAGTGATAAATTGCAAAGAAAACCTCTCAATTGGGTAAATTGTAGAAAACTCCAAAATGTGCATAAAATTGCATAACTTGCTCAAACAATGTCCAAATTGGATCAAATTTGAAATTTAAGCTTGTATTATTATTTCAAAGAATATCACAAGGTTAGATTAGGGTTATACGAATTCAATTATGATAATTGAGCTTATTAAACTCATTAATCAAGTTTAGGGACCTTACAACTATAAACCCCTAACAGGGACTTCACCCCCGAAATCCAAGGTACACATAGATGGACGCTTCTCATGCACGTCATCCTAAATATTACACATGGTTACTTACATATTATGGTAATGTCAAATTGATCTTATAGAGGTCATGTTCTACTCTTTCAATTCATACATATCTTATCTTGGGTGGGCACAAAAACCCCCACATAAGAAGGCATTTGCAAATATGGATCATAGAAACTTGTTGTGCCACCTTTACAAATCTAATAGTAACTTTCAACTTTATATTCTAACTATCATATTAAAATTATATCTATTATATCAACACATTCCTCAAAAGTCATACTTTATAGCTTTTTACCAATCATGGCATGTGTCCCATACCATTCCTTGAAGCATAAAAAAAGGCGATGTATCCATCCCTTTTTTTTCTAGATACACTAACAATAGAACACTTGTCAATTCTTTTTCATCATCAAAGGAAATGCTGACGCTGGAACTTGTCATTCCATACAAGGAAACATCATTCCTAGTCAACCTTGTTAGGGGTGAAAGAACAACACTATCTTCACCTTACTAGGATTTACACAACCTACTTAGAAGACATATCATGATCCCATAAAGATAGTTAATCAAACTCATCTCACTCTTGTTCAACTTTTTTCATAGCTATTGCTTCTTTGGCCTCCCTTAGGTTTTTGAAGAAATATTGATCATATTTTGACCATATTTGAAATACTTTGACATGTCTGAAAACTACTAGAGGGGGGGTGAATAGAGTTTTATAGATAATTTAACAATTATTGAACTCAAACAACCACAATGAAAATATTGGACAAGGAGACACAAGGTTTAGAGTGGTTCCAACTATAGCAAATACTATAGCCGTCAATCCACTACCCGGTTGCTTACCCAACCGGGATTTGAAAAGAAATTTATTTTATTAACTCTTCAAGGAATTTACATAAAATACAATCTCTTTTCCTAAACCCTTCAAGCAGCCTTCACCTAGAAGTAATCGCCAACCTTGAAGCAGCCTTCCCTTGAAGTAGATGCACCAACTCCCGTTGCACCAGCCTTCTGAAGTAGCTTCCCTTGCGATAGCCTTCTTGAAGTAGCTTGAAGTCCCCTTCTCCACCTGAGAAGTCAACCCTCTCCAATCCGCAGCCTCCAACCCTAGGAGTAGCAAGGAGAGTACAAAAGATAAACATGAACAAGAAAGGAAAAGGAAATTACAACTTATCCTTTAAGCCCAAGGCTTGATATGCCTAGATCAAGCGTAAGATCTCTTAGCCAAGTATGTGAACTTGTGATTGCTGTGGGTAGGAGAATCTAGCCTATAGGACATGAGATTGAGCTAAGGAGAATGTAGGCCAATGATCACAGTGCTCAAATTGCTTGCAAAAGATTGCTCAAGTATGCTCAAGTGTATTCTCAAGTGTAACAAGTGAATTCTAGTGTCCTATGGCTTGTCCTATTTATAGGAATGGCCTAAGTATGCTTAAGGACGTTCTAGACAACTTCTAGGGGTTTCTAAGTGCTTAACTAGCCGTTAGGTACAAAGTTGTTGCTTTAACAACGGCTAATTAATTTATTCTGCAGTTGCTGTCAGAGACCATCTCGGTCGACAGATGGTCGACCGAGACACCTACTCGGTCGAAGTTTTGTCGACCGACAGGCTCTCTGGAACAAGTGATTTGCAACGTCTTTCTTCAACTACCAACTAACTTGTTTGTTGTGTCTAACGGCTACTTTGGATCTTTCTCGGTCGAGAAGATGGTCGACCGAGAGTGTCTCGGTCGAGGAGTTCGTCGACCGAGAATGATCCTGTTTCAAGGTTCAATTTAAGCATTAATTATATGTGTGAGTGTGCAAAGGTGATCCTAATTAAATGGGATGACATGTATAACTATGGTGTTTGGCTAGGGAAAATCTAACGCTTGATTTACATGCAAATCTAAGTACTTGTACATTATATATTTGCACAAGTTTTACAACATTGATTACATTGCATGAAAATATAACTAAGTAAGCTCTTGGATTTTCCCTTGCGACTTTGTCATCCTGCACACTCAAGTAGCTCGTTAGATTAATAAGAATGAAATGTTTGTCATAATCAAAACAAAGGGATTTTTAGATGTCCATTTAGCCAACAATCTCCCCCTTTTTGAAAATGACAAACATTTCCAAAATAAATATAAAACATATGAATTTCATACCTTTAGATTGCCTTATGTATCTTTTCCTCTTGTTTATAAAATGTGTGCTTATTATTCCCAATGAATTATGGAACATGAAATCCAGTTCATTTGGGAATGTAGCAACTTTCAATGTAAAGCCAAGAGTATATTTATGAAACTCATTGATTGAGTTTTTCATAAATACTAAGTTATAGTTTTATATATCTCTCCCCCTTTGTCATTTCAAAAAGATAACCGTTTTAATAAAAACTCCCCCTTAATTAGATAACTGTTTTGATAAAAACTCCCCCTTAATTAGATAATCCGTCAAATCGAATGAAAAAGATGTCCATTGAAAAGCCAAAATGAAACAAGTAAACGGATTCGTTTTAAGAACCGCAGATATCAAAGAAAACATCTTCCAAAGGAGTAATAAGCAATTGCTTCCTAATGTTGTTGAATTGATCTAGTGGAAGCGGTTTTGTAAAAATATCAGCCAATTGATTTTCCGTATCAACATGATGGAGGGAAACATGATTCTTTGAGATGTGATCCCTTAAGAAGTGATGACGGATTTCAATGTGTTTTGCCCTGCTGTGTAAAATAGGATTGTGTGCTAAGTTTATGGCGCTCGTGTTGTCACAAAAAATAGGTGTAGATGAAAGATTAAAACCATAATCGCATAATACCTGTTGCATATAAAGCACTTGAGCACAACAAGACCCGGCTGCCATATATTCAGCTTCAGTTGTAGATAGGGCAACTGTATTTTGTTTCTTGCTAAACCAAGATACTAAGGCTCTCCCTAATAAGAAACATCCACCACTAGTACTTTTGTGATCAAGTCGACAACCAGCATAATCCGCATCAGTATATGCTTTAAAATCCAGGGATTGTCCTTTTGGATACCATAAACCAAGACAAGTAGTACCAGCTAGATATCGAAGAATTCTTTTAACCGCTAGAAAATGAGATTGCATAGGTTGGGATTGAAATTGAGCACAAAGACCAACGGAAAACATAATGTCCGGTCGAGAAGCAGTTAAGTATAGCAAACTACCAATCATGGCTCTATATAAGGAATCATCAATAGGTTCCCCATTTTCATCCTTATCAATTTTGATAGAGGTAGCCATAGGAGTAGTAGCATGTTTGCATTGATCCATCCCAAAACGTTTTAAAAGTTCTTTAGTATATGTTTCTTGGCTTATGAAAATTCCTGCAGGTGTTTGCTTAATTTGAAAACCAAGAAAGAATGTTAGTTCACCCATGAGACTCATTTCAAATTCTTTTTGCATAATGGCACTGAATTGTGTGCATAATGAATCATTAGAAGCTCCAAAAATAATGTCATCAACATAAATTTGCACAACTAGGAAATCAGATGCATATGTTTTGAAAAATAAAGTAGAATCTGAATTTCCAATAGAAAAACCATTATCAAAAAGATATGTCTTGAGCCGTTCATACCAATTCCTAGGTGCTTGTTTTAGACCATAAAGTGCCTTTTTAAGTTTATAAACATGGTCACCTTTTTCTGGTATTTCAAAGCCAGGTGGTTGAGCAACATAAACTTCTTCTTGTATGATGCCATTTAGAAATGCACTTTTGACATCCATTTGATATAGCTTAATGTTTTTATGGGCAGCAATAGCTAGTAACATCCTAATAGCTTCAAGTCTAGCTACGGGTGCATATGTTTCATCAAAATCTATTCCTTCTTGTTGATTATATCCTTGTGCTAATAACCGAGCTTTATTCCTTATTACTTCTCCTGCCTCATTGAGCTTGTTCCTAAATACCCATTTAGTTCCTATGATAGTTTTATCTTGTGGTTTAGGAACTAAATCCCATACATCATTTTTAGTGAATTGATTTAACTCCTCTTGCATGGCAATTATCCAGTAATCATCCTTAAGAGCTTCGGATATCTTCTTAGGTTCAATGATAGAAACAAAAGCCATGTTTGCAACATCTTTTAAGGATGACCGAGTTTTGACTTTATCATTTGGATCTCCAATAATTAGTTCTTGGGGATGATCCTTGATAAGCCTAGGTGTGGGTTGTGTTTCAACTTGGGGATCGGATATAGAAATTTTCTCACTATCATTTGAAATGGTTATATTGTCGAATTGATTGGTGAGATCAATGATATCTAGATTTTCAGACTTTGATTCTTCATGAAAAGAAACATGAATGGATTCCTCAACTTTTCTAGAGATAGTGTTATATACTCTAAAGGCTTTTCTAGAAGTGGAATATCCCAAGAAGAATGCTTTGTGTGATTTAGAATCAAACTTGTCTCTATCATCTTTGGTATTTAAAATGTAACATGTGGAGCCAAAAGTATGAAAATAGTCAACTCTAGGTTTCTTAGAGTGTAATATTTCATATGGAGTTTTCTTCAAATGAGAGTGAACAGTTACTCTATTAAGCACATAACAAGCAGTGTTTACAGCTTCAGCCCAAAAGGTTTTAGGTGTGTTGTGTTCAAGCATCATGGTCCTAGCCATTTCCTGTAGAGATCGATTTTTCCGTTCAACTATACCATTTTGTTGTGGGGTACGTGGAGCAGAAAAATTATGAGTATACCCTTGAGATGTACAAAAGGTCTCAAATGTATGATTCTCAAATTCGCCACCATGATCACTTCTAATGGTACATATTTTATTTTGTAAAAGATTTTCAATCTTGGAACAAAATTGCATAAAGACATGAATAGTATCATCTTTAGTTGCAATAAAATGTACCCATGTATATCTACTATAATCATCAACAATAACAAAACAGTATCATTTACCACCAATAGATTGTGTCCTCATTGGTCCAAATAAGTCCATATGAATTAATTCTAAGGATCTACTGGTGCTAAGTACATGTTTTGATTTAAAAGATGTTTTGGTTTGCTTTCCCATTGTGCAGGGTTCACAGTTTTCAACTTGATCAAAAGACAAAGTAGGTAATCCACGAACAAGATCATATTTCACTAACTTTTTAATAGCATGTGAACTAGCATGTCCTAGCTTTTTATGCCATAGTTGTAAGGTATTTTCATTTGCAAGCAAGCATTTACCTACTACTGATTTCATAGAGTTTGGTTTAAGGATATAAAGATTTCCAACTCTATTTCCTTCATAAACAACATTTGTAGTGTTTTCTATCAATAGTTTGCAGCAGGTTTTGTTAAATAACACATCATAACCACTATCACATAGTTAACTTACACTTATTAGATTATGATGCAATCCATCAACAAGTAGAACATTTTTAATTTCGAGATTTGTTCCAACATTACCTATTCCAACGATTTTTCCCTTACCATTGTCTCCAAAGGTGACCGTTCCACTTTTCTTTTCCTCAAAAGTTTGGAACAGCCACTGTCAACTACCCATTCCTGCATTAGAATGTAGATTTTGGTACCCATGTGATGGTCCGATATGGTTAGAAACCTTTTAAGTGCTTATATATAAAAGTTCTGATACAGAAAACCAGTCGGTCGACAATTGTTCGACCGATATTTGTCTCGGTCGACAATTTGTCGATCGAGCAGGTTACTGTATCACAAGCAAAAACACAGAAAATTTCTCGGTTGACCAATTTTCGACCGAAATAGGTGCTGTAAAATTTTTATTTGTTAAAGACATCCAGTCGGTCGACAATACTTCGACCGACCCAGAGCTCGGTCGACAATACTTCGACCGACAGAATTTCTGTTTCAGCAATGCAGAAAAATAATAACAATAAGCATAGCACCTTTTGTTGAGATAAGACAATATAGATAGCAAAATTAAGCATTTGGTCATATCTCAACTACATTCCATTCTTCTAAGTTTGGGGTTTTGGGATCCAAACTAAGTCGGACTCCTTAGTCTTGTAGGGGCATGAAAAACAATAATGTCCAAGACGTAAGCAGAAATGACAAGTAATAGAGTCAATTTCATTTCTCTTTCTAGTCATTGTGTTCTTGGGTACAAACATAGTTTGGGTCTTTTTGGGTTGGTTTTTCTTTGGAACATATCCCAAACCTTTTCTTCCATTGAAAACATTACCAACTTTCAATATGTTATCAAGAATATCTTTTCTTCTTAACTTATAAAGTTCTCTTTGCAACGTAGCAATGTCATTCATCTTCTTATGTATATCTTTTCTTGCTTGGTCTAAATCAGAAAATAATGAATCCTTTTCTTTTACAATATTATCATAGTCCGAATGGTTGCACAAGATAGGTTGAGTTTGATAATCTTGTAGTTTAGCTAGCAAATCAGTCTTTTCTTTTGATAGAAGATCAACATTGGTTTCCAAATTGAGTAGCTTTCTAGTGCAATCATCTAAAGATGTTTTTAAAGATACATTTTCAAGATCAATGTTGTTCTTTTCATAAGAAAGTTCATCTATTTTGGCAATGAGCTCATTATTTGATTTTATAGCCTTCTTTAGTTTCTTCTTGGCATCAACATACTTATCATGAGTTTCTTGTAAACTAGTAACTAACTCTTCTTTAGAAAGATCAACTAGGCTTACCTCTTGAGAGTCTTCATTTTCTTCTCTTGCCATTAGACATTCCACCTCTTCTCCGCTTTCACTGTCACTTGACTCATCCCAGGCAGCTTTATAGGCTTTTTCTCCTTTCTTCTTATGTGAGCTTTTCTTTCCCTTCTTTGCTTTGGGGCATTCATTTTTGAAATGCCCTTTCTTCCCACATTCAAAGCACCTGGGAGTTGAGGAACTAGAAATTTTGTTAGATTTAAACCTTTTGTACTTCTTACCGTTGACGATTAAGGCTTCTTCTTCTTCTTCACTTGACTCTTCACTTTCTTGTGTGACAACTTTTGAGGCTTTGAGAGCCACATCCTTCTTCTTCCCACTTTGGTGTTCACGTTCTCTTCTTTCTTCCTCTTCTAGATCTGCTTCATGAGCTTCTAAATTACCAATGAGTTGTTCCATTTTGAGGCGAGTGAGGTCGTTTGCTTCTGCAATGGCTGTCACCTTTGGCTTGTATTTTGGAGGAAGTGATCGAAGAATTTTTTATACTTGATCTTCCTCAAGAACAGGTTTTCCTAAGGCACTCAAACCATTAACAATAGTAGAGAAGTTTGAATACATTTCACTAATAGTTTCATTAGGATCCATACGAAAATGTTCAAGCTTTGTTTTAAGCAGGCTAATTTTGGAATTTTTAACTTGGGTTGTACCCTCATAAGTGATAGACAATCTATGCCAAATATCATACGCTGTATCACAATTTGAAATTCTATTAAATTCTCCTACAGAAATAGAACAATATAGAATGCTTACGGCTTTTGCGTTCATTTGGGCCTGTTTTACCGTGTTTGCATCCCATTCCGCAAAGTCATTTTGAGGGAATTGATAAGGAGTAGATACCATTCTCCATAGATCCCAGTTGATGCCTTGGAAGTAAAACTGCATCCTTCTCTTCCAGTATTGGTAGTTTGTTCCATCGAACGCCTGTGGCCTAGCAACAAGAGTCCCTTCAATGTTGAGGTTGTTGAGCATTCCATCACCCATTTCTTCAAGACCTTGTTAGGGTTCCTTGAAGCCTCGCTCTGATACCAATTGAAAACTACTAGAGGGGGGGTGAATAGAGTTTTATAGATAATTTAACAATTATTGAACTCAAACAACCACAATGAAAATATTGGACAAGGAGACACAAGGTTTAGAGTGGTTCCAACTATAGCAAATACTATAGCCGTCAATCCACTACCCGGTTGCTTACCCAACCGGGATTTGAAAAGAAATTTATTTTATTACCTCTTCAAGGAATTTACATAAAATACAATCTCTTTTCCTAAACCCTTCAAGCAGCCTTCACCTAGAAGTAATCGCCAACCTTGAAGCAGCCTTCCCTTGAAGTAGATGCACCAACTCCCGTTGCACCATCCTTCTGAAGTAGCTTCCCTTGCGATAGCCTTCTTGAAGTAGCTTGAAGTCCCCTTCTCCACCTGAGAAGTCAACCCTCTCCAATCCGCAGCCTCCAACCCTAGGAGTAGCAAGGAGAGTACAAAAGATAAACAGGAACAAGAAAGGAAAAGGAAATTACAACTTATCCTTTAAGCCCAAGGCTTGATATGCCTAGATCAAGCGTAAGATCTCTTAGCCAAGTATGTGAACTTGTGATTGCTGTGGGTAGGAGAATCTAGCCTATAGGACACGAGATTGAGCTAAGGAGAATGTAGGCCAATGATCACAGTGCTCAAATTGCTTGCAAAAGATTGCTCAAGTATGCTCAAGTGTATTCTCAAGTGCAACAAGTGAATTCTAGTGTCCTATGGCTTGTCCTATTTATAGGAATGGCCTAAGTATGCTTAAGGACGTTCTAGACAACTTCTAGGGGTTTCTAAGTGCTTAACTAGCCGTTAGGTACAAAGTTGTTGCTTTAACAACGGCTAATTAATTTATTCTGCAGTTGCTGTCAGAGACCATCTCGGTCGACAGATGGTCGACCGAGACACCTACTCGGTCGAAGTTTTGTCGACCGACAGGCTCTCTGGAACAAGTGATTTGCAACGTCTTTCTTCAACTACCAACTAACTTGTTTGTTGTGTCTAACGGCTACTTTGGATCTTTCTCGGTCGAGAAGATGGTCGACCGAGAGTGTCTCGGTCGAGGAGTTCGTCGACCGAGAATGATCCTGTTTCAAGGTTTCAATTTAAGCATTAATTATATGTGTGAGTGTGCAAAGGTGATCCTAATTAAATGGGATGACATGTCTAACTATGGTGTTTGGCTAGGGAAAATCTAACGCTTGATTTACATGAAAATCTAAGTACTTGTACATTATATATTTGCACAAGTTTTACAACATTGATTACATTGCATGAAAATATAACTAAGTAAGCTCTTGGATTTTCCCTTGCGACTTTGTCATCCTGCACACTCAAGTAGCTCGTTAGATTAATAAGAATGAAATGTTTGTCATAATCAAAACAAAGGGATTTTTAGATGTCCATTTAGCCAACAATCTCCCCCTTTTTGAAAATGACAAACATTTCCAAAATAAATATAAAACATATGAATTTCATACCTTTAGATTGCCTTATGTATCTTTTCCTCTTGTTTATAAAATGTGTGCTTATTATTCCCAATGAATTATGGAACATGAAATCCAGTTCATTTGGGAATGTAGCAACTTTCAATGTAAAGCCAAGAGTATATTTATGAAACTCATTGATTGAGTTTTTCATAAATACTAAGTTATAGTTTTATATATCTCTCCCCCTTTGTCATTTCAAAAAGATAACCGTTTTAATAAAAACTCCCCCTTAATTAGATAACTGTTTTGATAAAAACTCCCCCTTAATTAGATAATCCGTCAAATCGAATGAAAAAGATGTCCATTGAAAAGCCAAAATGAAACAAGTAAACGGATTCGTTTTAAGAACCGCAGATATCAAAGAAAACATCTTCCAAAGGAGTAATAAGCAATTGCTTCCTAATGTTGTTGAATTGATCTAGTGGAAGCGGTTTTGTAAAAATATCAGCCAATTGATTTTCCGTATCAACATGATGGAGGGAAACATGATTCTTTGAGATGTGATCCCTTAAGAAGTGATGACGGATTTCAATGTGTTTTGCCCTGCTGTGTAAAATAGGATTGTGTGCTAAGTTTATGGCGCTCGTGTTGTCACAAAAAATAGGTGTAGATGAAAGATTAAAACCATAATCGCTTAATACCTGTTGCATATAAAGCACTTGAGCACAACAAGACCCGGCTGCCATATATTCAGCTTCAGTTGTAGATAGGGCAACTGTATTTTGTTTCTTGCTAAACCAAGATACTAAGGCTCTCCCTAATAAGAAACATCCACCACTAGTACTTTTGTGATCAAGTCGACAACCAGCATAATCCGCATCAGTATATGCTTTAAAATCCAGGGATTGTCCTTTTGGATACCATAAACCAAGACAAGTAGTACCATCTAGATATCGAAGAATTCTTTTAACCGCTAGAAAATGAGATTGCATAGGTTGGGATTGAAATTGAGCACAAAGACCAACGGAAAACATAATGTCCGGTCGAGAAGCAGTTAAGTATAGCAAACTACCAATCATGGCTCTATATAAGGAATCATCAATAGGTTCCCCATTTTCATCCTTATCAATTTTGATAGAGGTAGCCATAGGAGTAGTAGCATGTTTGCATTGATCCATCCCAAAACGTTTTAAAAGTTCTTTAGTATATGTTTCTTGGCTTATGAAAATTCCTGCAGGTGTTTGCTTAATTTGAAAACCAAGAAAGAATGTTAGTTCACCCATGAGACTCATTTCAAATTCTTTTTGCATAATGGCACTGAATTGTGTGCATAATGAATCATTAGAAGCTCCAAAAATAATGTCATCAACATAAATTTGCACAACTAGGAAATCAGATGCATATGTTTTGAAAAATAAAGTAGAATCTGAATTTCCAATAGAAAAACCATTATCAAAAAGATATGTCTTGAGCCGTTCATACCAATTCCTAGGTGCTTGTTTTAGACCATAAAGTGCCTTTTTAAGTTTATAAACATGGTCACCTTTTTCTGGTATTTCAAAGCCAGGTGGTTGAGCAACATAAACTTCTTCTTGTATGATGCCATTTAGAAATGCACTTTTGACATCCATTTGATATAGCTTAATGTTTTTATGGGCAGCAATAGCTAGTAACATCCTAATAGCTTCAAGTCTAGCTACGGGTGCATATGTTTCATCAAAATCTATTCCTTCTTGTTGATTATATCCTTGTGCTAATAACCGAGCTTTATTCCTTATTACTTCTCCTGCCTCATTGAGCTTGTTCCTAAATACCCATTTAGTTCCTATGATAGTTTTATCTTGTGGTTTAGGAACTAAATCCCATACATCATTTTTAGTGAATTGATTTAACTCCTCTTGCATGGCAATTATCCAGTAATCATCCTTAAGAGCTTCGGATATCTTCTTAGGTTCAATGATAGAAACAAAAGCCATGTTTGCAACATCTTTTAAGGATGACCGAGTTTTGACTTTATCATTTGGATCTCCAATAATTAGTTCTTGGGGATGATCCTTGATAAGCCTAGGTGTGGGTTGTGTTTCAACTTGGGGATCGGATATAGAAATTTTCTCACTATCATTTGAAATGGTTATATTGTCGAATTGATTGGTGAGATCAATGATATCTAGATTTTCAGACTTTGATTCTTCATGAAAAGAAACATGAATGGATTCCTCAACTTTTCTAGAGATAGTGTTATATACTCTAAAGGCTTTTCTAGAAGTGGAATATCCCAAGAAGAATGCTTTGTGTGATTTAGAATCAAACTTGTCTCTATCATCTTTGGTATTTAAAATGTAACATGTGGAGCCAAAAGTATGAAAATAGTCAACTCTAGGTTTCTTAGAGTGTAATATTTCATATGGAGTTTTCTTCAAATGAGAGTGAACAGTTACTCTATTAAGCACATAACAAGCAGTGTTTACAGCTTCAGCCCAAAAGGTTTTAGGTGTGTTGTGTTCAAGCATCATGGTCCTAGCCATTTCCTGTAGAGATCGATTTTTCCGTTCAACTATACCATTTTGTTGTGGGGTACGTGGAGCAGAAAAATTATGAGTATACCCTTGAGATGTACAAAAGGTCTCAAATGTATGATTCTCAAATTCGCCACCATGATCACTTCTAATGGTACATATTTTATTTTGTAAAAGATTTTCAATCTTGGAACAAAATTGCATAAAGACATGAATAGTATCATCTTTAGTTGCAATAAAATGTACCCATGTATATCTACTATAATCATCAACAATAACAAAACAGTATCATTTACCACCAATAGATTGTGTCCTCATTGGTCCAAATAAGTCCATATGAATTAATTCTAAGGATCTACTGGTGCTAAGTACATGTTTTGATTTAAAAGATGTTTTGGTTTGCTTTCCCATTGTGCAGGGTTCACAGTTTTCAACTTGATCAAAAGACAAAGTAGGTAATCCACGAACAAGATCATATTTCACTAACTTTTTAATAGCATGTGAACTAGCATGTCCTAGCTTTTTATGCCATAGTTGTAAGGTATTTTCATTTGCAAGCAAGCATTTACCTACTACTGATTTCATAGAGTTTGGTTTAAGGATATAAAGATTTCCAACTCTATTTCCTTCATAAACAACATTTGTAGTGTTTTCTATCAATAGTTTGCAGCAGGTTTTGTTAAATAACACATCATAACCACTATCACATAGTTAACTTACACTTATTAGATTATGATGCAATCCATCAACAAGTAGAACATTTTTAATTTCGAGATTTGTTCCAACATTACCTATTCCAACGATTTTTCCCTTACCATTGTCTCCAAAGGTGACCGTTCCACTTTTCTTTTCCTCAAAAGTTTGGAACAGCCAATGTCAACTACCCATTCCTGCATTAGAATGTAGATTTTGGTACCCATGTGATGGTCCGATATGGTTAGAAACCTTTTAAGTGCTTATATATAAAAGTTCTGATACAGAAAACCAGTCGGTCGACAATTGTTCGACCGATATTTGTCTCGGTCGACAATTTGTCGATCGAGCAGGTTACTGTATCACAAGCAAAAACACAGAAAATTTCTCGGTTGACCAATTTTCGACCGAAATAGGTGCTGTAAAATTTTTATTTGTTAAAGACATCCAGTCGGTCGACAATACTTCGACCGACCCAGAGCTCGGTCGACAATACTTCGACCGATAGAATTTCTGTTTCAGCAATGCAGAAAAATAATAACAATAAGCATAGCACCTTTTGTTGAGATAAGACAATATAGATAGCAAAATTAAGCATTTGGTCATATCTCAACTACATTCCATTCTTCTAAGTTTGGGGTTTTGGGATCCAAACTAAGTCGGACTCCTTAGTCTTGTAGGGGCATGAAAAACAATAATGTCCAAGACGTAAGCAGAAATGACAAGTAATAGAGTCAATTTCATTTCTCTTTCTAGTCATTGTGTTCTTGGGTACAAACATAGTTTGGGTCTTTTTGGGTTGGTTTTTCTTTGGAACATATCCCAAACCTTTTCTTCCATTGAAAACATTACCAACTTTCAATATGTTATCAAGAATATCTTTTCTTCTTAACTTATAAAGTTATCTTTGCAACGTAGCAATGTCATTCATCTTCTTATGTATATCTTTTCTTGCTTGGTCTAAATCAGAAAATAATGAATCCTTTTCTTTTACAATATTATCATAGTCCGAATGGTTGCACAAGATAGGTTGAGTTTGATAATCTTGTAGTTTAGCTAGCAAATCAGTCTTTTCTTTTGATAGAAGATCAACATTGGTTTCCAAATTGAGTAGCTTTCTAGTGCAATCATCTAAAGATGTTTTTAAAGATACATTTTCAAGATCAATGTTGTTCTTTTCATAAGAAAGTTCATCTATTTTGGCAATGAGCTCATTATTTGATTTTATAGCCTTCTTTAGTTTCTTCTTGGCATCAACATACTTATCATGAGTTTCTTGTAAACTAGTAACTAACTCTTCTTTAGAAAGATCAACTAGGCTTACCTCTTGAGAGTCTTCATTTTCTTCTCTTGCCATTAGACATTCCACCTCTTCTCCGCTTTCACTGTCACTTGACTCATCCCAGGCAGCTTTATAGGCTTTTTCTCCTTTCTTCTTATGTGAGCTTTTCTTTCCCTTCTTTGCTTTGGGGCATTCATTTTTGAAATGCCCTTTCTTCCCACATTCAAAGCACCTGGGAGTTGAGGAACTAGAAATTTTGTTAGATTTAAACCTTTTGTACTTCTTACCGTTGACGATTAAGGCTTCTTCTTCTTCTTCACTTGACTCTTCACTTTCTTGTGTGACAACTTTTGAGGCTTTGAGAGCCACATCCTTCTTCTTCCCACTTTGGTGTTCACGTTCTCTTCTTTCTTCCTCTTCTAGATCTGCTTCATGAGCTTCTAAATTACCAATGAGTTGTTCCATTTTGAGGTGAGTGAGGTCGTTTGCTTCTGCAATGGCTGTCACCTTTGGCTTGTATTTTGGAGGAAGTGATCGAATAATTTTTTATACTTGATCTTCCTCAAGAACAGGTTTTCCTAAGGCACTCAAACCATTAACAATAGTAGAGAAGTTTGAATACATTTCACTAATAGTTTCATTAGGATCCATACGAAAATGTTCAAGCTTTGTTTTAAGCAGGCTAATTTTGGAATTTTTAACTTGGGCTGTACCCTCATAAGTGATAGACAATCTATGCCAAATATCATACGCTGTATCACAATTTGAAATTCTATTAAATTCTCCTACAGAAATAGAACAATATAGAATGCTTACGGCTTTTGCGTTCATTTGGGCCTGTTTTACCGTGTTTGCATCCCATTCCGCAAAGTCATTTTGAGGGAATTGATAAGGAGTAGATACCATTCTCCATAGATCCCAGTTGATGCCTTGGAAGTAAAACTGCATCCTTCTCTTCCAGTATTGGTAGTTTGTTCCATCGAACGCCGGTGGCCTAGCAACAAGAGTCCCTTCAATGTTGAGGTTGTTGAGCATTCCATCACCCATTTCTTCAAGACCTTGTTAGGGTTCCTTGAAGCCTCGCTCTGATACCAATTGAAAACTACTAGAGGGGGGGTGAATAGAGTTTTATAGATAATTTAACAATTATTGAACTCAAACAACCACAATGAAAATATTGGACAAGGAGACACAAGGTTTAGAGTGGTTCCAACTATAGCAAATACTATAGCCGTCAATCCACTACCCGGTTGCTTACCCAACCGGGATTTGAAAAGAAATTTATTTTATTACCTCTTCAAGGAATTTACATAAAATACAATCTCTTTTCCTAAACCCTTCAAGCAGCCTTCACCTAGAAGTAATCGCCAACCTTGAAGCAGCCTTCCCTTGAAGTAGATGCACCAACTCCCGTTGCACCATCCTTCTGAAGTAGCTTCCCTTGCGATAGCCTTCTTGAAGTAGCTTGAAGTCCCCTTCTCCACCTGAGAAGTCAACCCTCTCCAATCCGCAGCCTCCAACCCTAGGAGTAGCAAGGAGAGTACAAAAGATAAACAGGAACAAGAAAGGAAAAGGAAATTACAACTTATCCTTTAAGCCCAAGGCTTGATATGCCTAGATCAAGCGTAAGATCTCTTAGCCAAGTATGTGAACTTGTGATTGCTGTGGGTAGGAGAATCTAGCCTATAGGACACGAGATTGAGCTAAGGAGAATGTAGGCCAATGATCACAGTGCTCAAATTGCTTGCAAAAGATTGCTCAAGTATGCTCAAGTGTATTCTCAAGTGTAACAAGTGAATTCTAGTGTCCTATGGCTTGTCCTATTTATAGGAATGGCCTAAGTATGCTTAAGGACGTTCTAGACAACTTCTAGGGGTTTCTAAGTGCTTAACTAGCCGTTAGGTACAAAGTTGTTGCTTTAACAACGGCTAATTAATTTATTCTGCAGTTGCTGTCAGAGACCATCTCGGTCGACAGATGGTCGACCGAGACACCTACTCGGTCGAAGTTTTGTCGACCGACAGGCTCTCTGGAACAAGTGATTTGCAACGTCTTTCTTCAACTACCAACTAACTTGTTTGTTGTGTCTAACGGCTACTTTGGATCTTTCTCGGTCGAGAAGATGGTCGACCGAGAGTGTCTCGGTCGAGGAGTTCGTCGACCGAGAATGATCCTGTTTCAAGGTTTCAATTTAAGCATTAATTATATGTGTGAGTGTGCAAAGGTGATCCTAATTAAATGGGATGACATGTCTAACTATGGTGTTTGGCTAGGGAAAATCTAACGCTTGATTTACATGCAAATCTAAGTACTTGTACATTATATATTTGCACAAGTTTTACAACATTGATTACATTGCATGAAAATATAACTAAGTAAGCTCTTGGATTTTCCCTTGCGACTTTGTCATCCTGCACACTCAAGTAGCTCGTTAGATTAATAAGAATGAAATGTTTGTCATAATCAAAACAAAGGGATTTTTAGATGTCCATTTAGCCAACAATCTCCCCCTTTTTGAAAATGACAAACATTTCCAAAATAAATATAAAACATATGAATTTCATACCTTTAGATTGCCTTATGTATCTTTTCCTCTTGTTTATAAAATGTGTGCTTATTATTCCCAATGAATTATGGAACATGAAATCCAGTTCATTTGGGAATGTAGCAACTTTCAATGTAAAGCCAAGAGTATATTTATGAAACTCATTGATTGAGTTTTTCATAAATACTAAGTTATAGTTTTATATATCTCTCCCCCTTTGTCATTTCAAAAAGATAACCGTTTTAATAAAAACTCCCCCTTAATTAGATAACTGTTTTGATAAAAACTCCCCCTTAATTAGATAATCCGTCAAATCGAATGAAAAAGATGTCCATTGAAAAGCCAAAATGAAACAAGTAAACGGATTCGTTTTAAGAACCGCAGATATCAAAGAAAACATCTTCCAAAGGAGTAATAAGCAATTGCTTCCTAATGTTGTTGAATTGATCTAGTGGAAGCGGTTTTGTAAAAATATCAGCCAATTGATTTTCCGTATCAACATGATGGAGGGAAACATGATTCTTTGAGATGTGATCCCTTAAGAAGTGATGACGGATTTCAATGTGTTTTGCCCTGCTGTGTAAAATAGGATTGTGTGCTAAGTTTATGGCGCTCGTGTTGTCACAAAAAATAGGTGTAGATGAAAGATTAAAACCATAATCGCTTAATACCTGTTGCATATAAAGCACTTGAGCACAACAAGACCCGGCTGCCATATATTCAGCTTCAGTTATAGATAGGGCAACTGTATTTTGTTTCTTGCTAAACCAAGATACTAAGGCTCTCCCTAATAAGAAACATCCACCACTAGTACTTTTGTGATCAAGTCGACAACCAGCATAATCCGCATCAGTATATGCTTTAAAATCCAGGGATTGTCCTTTTGGATACCATAAACCAAGACAAGTAGTACCAGCTAGATATCGAAGAATTCTTTTAACCGCTAGAAAATGAGATTGCATAGGTTGGGATTGAAATTGAGCACAAAGACCAACGGAAAACATAATGTCCGGTCGAGAAGCAGTTAAGTATAGCAAACTACCAATCATGGCTCTATATAAGGAATCATCAATAGGTTCCCCATTTTCATCCTTATCAATTTTGATAGAGGTAGCCATAGGAGTAGTAGCATGTTTGCATTGATCCATCCCAAAACGTTTTAAAAGTTCTTTAGTATATGTTTCTTGGCTTATGAAAATTCCTGCAGGTGTTTGCTTAATTTGAAAACCAAGAAAGAATGTTAGTTCACCCATGAGACTCATTTCAAATTCTTTTTGCATAATGGCACTGAATTGTGTGCATAATGAATCATTAGAAGCTCCAAAAATAATGTCATCAACATAAATTTGCACAACTAGGAAATCAGATGCATATGTTTTGAAAAATAAAGTAGAATCTGAATTTCCAATAGAAAAACCATTATCAAAAAGATATGTCTTGAGCCGTTCATACCAATTCCTAGGTGCTTGTTTTAGACCATAAAGTGCCTTTTTAAGTTTATAAACATGGTCACCTTTTTCTGGTATTTCAAAGCCAGGTGGTTGAGCAACATAAACTTCTTCTTGTATGATGCCATTTAGAAATGCACTTTTGACATCCATTTGATATAGCTTAATGTTTTTATGGGCAGCAATAGCTAGTAACATCCTAATAGCTTCAAGTCTAGCTACGGGTGCATATGTTTCATCAAAATCTATTCCTTCTTGTTGATTATATCCTTGTGCTAATAACCGAGCTTTATTCCTTATTACTTCTCCTGCCTCATTGAGCTTGTTCCTAAATACCCATTTAGTTCCTATGATAGTTTTATCTTGTGGTTTAGGAACTAAATCCCATACATCATTTTTAGTGAATTGATTTAACTCCTCTTGCATGGCAATTATCCAGTAATCATCCTTAAGAGCTTCGGATATCTTCTTAGGTTCAATGATAGAAACAAAAGCCATGTTTGCAACATCTTTTAAGGATGACCGAGTTTTGACTTTATCATTTGGATCTCCAATAATTAGTTCTTGGGGATGATCCTTGATAAGCCTAGGTGTGGGTTGTGTTTCAACTTGGGGATCGGATATAGAAATTTTCTCACTATCATTTGAAATGGTTATATTGTCGAATTGATTGGTGAGATCAATGATATCTAGATTTTCAGACTTTGATTCTTCATGAAAAGAAACATGAATGGATTCCTCAACTTTTCTAGAGATAGTGTTATATACTCTAAAGGCTTTTCTAGAAGTGGAATATCCCAAGAAGAATGCTTTGTGTGATTTAGAATCAAACTTGTCTCTATCATCTTTGGTATTTAAAATGTAACATGTGGAGCCAAAAGTATGAAAATAGTCAACTCTAGGTTTCTTAGAGTGTAATATTTCATATGGAGTTTTCTTCAAATGAGAGTGAACAGTTACTCTATTAAGCACATAACAAGCAGTGTTTACAGCTTCAGCCCAAAAGGTTTTAGGTGTGTTGTGTTCAAGCATCATGGTCCTAGCCATTTCCTGTAGAGATCGATTTTTCCGTTCAACTATACCATTTTGTTGTGGGGTACGTGGAGCAGAAAAATTATGAGTATACCCTTGAGATGTACAAAAGGTCTCAAATGTATGATTCTCAAATTCGCCACCATGATCACTTCTAATGGTACATATTTTATTTTGTAAAAGATTTTCAATCTTGGAACAAAATTGCATAAAGACATGAATAGTATCATCTTTAGTTGCAATAAAATGTACCCATGTATATCTACTATAATCATCAACAATAACAAAACAGTATCATTTACCACCAATAGATTGTGTCCTCATTGGTCCAAATAAGTCCATATGAATTAATTCTAAGGATCTACTGGTGCTAAGTACATGTTTTGATTTAAAAGATGTTTTGGTTTGCTTTCCCATTGTGCAGGGTTCACAGTTTTCAACTTGATCAAAAGACAAAGTAGGTAATCCACGAACAAGATCATATTTCACTAACTTTTTAATAGCATGTGAACTAGCATGTCCTAGCTTTTTATGCCATAGTTGTAAGGTATTTTCATTTGCAAGCAAGCATTTACCTACTACTGATTTCATAGAGTTTGGTTTAAGGATATAAAGATTTCCAACTCTATTTCCTTCATAAACAACATTTGTAGTGTT
This sequence comes from Alisma plantago-aquatica, assembly GCA_963693085.1. Taxonomy (NCBI): domain Eukaryota; kingdom Viridiplantae; phylum Streptophyta; class Magnoliopsida; order Alismatales; family Alismataceae; genus Alisma; species Alisma plantago-aquatica. Next base: position 775,657,119 of record OY856414.1, on the reverse strand, counting down.
TTCTATCAATAGTTTGCAGCAGGTTTTGTTAAATAACACATCATAACCACTATCACATAGTTAACTTACACTTATTAGATTATGATGCAATCCATCAACAAGTAGAACATTTTTAATTTCGAGATTTGTTCCAACATTACCTATTCCAACGATTTTTCCCTTACCATTGTCTCCAAAGGTGACCGTTCCACTTTTCTTTTCCTCAAAAGTTTGGAACAGCCAATGTCAACTACCCATTCCTGCATTAGAATGTAGATTTTGGTACCCATGTGATGGTCCGATATGGTTAGAAACCTTTTAAGTGCTTATATATAAAAGTTCTGATACAGAAAACCAGTCGGTCGACAATTGTTCGACCGATATTTGTCTCGGTCGACAATTTGTCGATCGAGCAGGTTACTGTATCACAAGCAAAAACACAGAAAATTTCTCGGTTGACCAATTTTCGACCGAAATAGGTGCTGTAAAATTTTTATTTGTTAAAGACATCCAGTCGGTCGACAATACTTCGACCGACCCAGAGCTCGGTCGACAATACTTCGACCGATAGAATTTCTGTTTCAGCAATGCAGAAAAATAATAACAATAAGCATAGCACCTTTTGTTGAGATAAGACAATATAGATAGCAAAATTAAGCATTTGGTCATATCTCAACTACATTCCATTCTTCTAAGTTTGGGGTTTTGGGATCCAAACTAAGTCGGACTCCTTAGTCTTGTAGGGGCATGAAAAACAATAATGTCCAAGACGTAAGCAGAAATGACAAGTAATAGAGTCAATTTCATTTCTCTTTCTAGTCATTGTGTTCTTGGGTACAAACATAGTTTGGGTCTTTTTGGGTTGGTTTTTCTTTGGAACATATCCCAAACCTTTTCTTCCATTGAAAACATTACCAACTTTCAATATGTTATCAAGAATATCTTTTCTTCTTAACTTATAAAGTTATCTTTGCAACGTAGCAATGTCATTCATCTTCTTATGTATATCTTTTCTTGCTTGGTCTAAATCAGAAAATAATGAATCCTTTTCTTTTACAATATTATCATAGTCCGAATGGTTGCACAAGATAGGTTGAGTTTGATAATCTTGTAGTTTAGCTAGCAAATCAGTCTTTTCTTTTGATAGAAGATCAACATTGGTTTCCAAATTGAGTAGCTTTCTAGTGCAATCATCTAAAGATGTTTTTAAAGATACATTTTCAAGATCAATGTTGTTCTTTTCATAAGAAAGTTCATCTATTTTGGCAATGAGCTCATTATTTGATTTTATAGCCTTCTTTAGTTTCTTCTTGGCATCAACATACTTATCATGAGTTTCTTGTAAACTAGTAACTAACTCTTCTTTAGAAAGATCAACTAGGCTTACCTCTTGAGAGTCTTCATTTTCTTCTCTTGCCATTAGACATTCCACCTCTTCTCCGCTTTCACTGTCACTTGACTCATCCCAGGCAGCTTTATAGGCTTTTTCTCCTTTCTTCTTATGTGAGCTTTTCTTTCCCTTCTTTGCTTTGGGGCATTCATTTTTGAAATGCCCTTTCTTCCCACATTCAAAGCACCTGGGAGTTGAGGAACTAGAAATTTTGTTAGATTTAAACCTTTTGTACTTCTTACCGTTGACGATTAAGGCTTCTTCTTCTTCTTCACTTGACTCTTCACTTTCTTGTGTGACAACTTTTGAGGCTTTGAGAGCCACATCCTTCTTCTTCCCACTTTGGTGTTCACGTTCTCTTCTTTCTTCCTCTTCTAGATCTGCTTCATGAGCTTCTAAATTACCAATGAGTTGTTCCATTTTGAGGTGAGTGAGGTCGTTTGCTTCTGCAATGGCTGTCACCTTTGGCTTGTATTTTGGAGGAAGTGATCGAATAATTTTTTATACTTGATCTTCCTCAAGAACAGGTTTTCCTAAGGCACTCAAACCATTAACAATAGTAGAGAAGTTTGAATACATTTCACTAATAGTTTCATTAGGATCCATACGAAAATGTTCAAGCTTTGTTTTAAGCAGGCTAATTTTGGAATTTTTAACTTGGGCTGTACCCTCATAAGTGATAGACAATCTATGCCAAATATCATACGCTGTATCACAATTTGAAATTCTATTAAATTCTCCTACAGAAATAGAACAATATAGAATGCTTACGGCTTTTGCGTTCATTTGGGCCTGTTTTACCGTGTTTGCATCCCATTCCGCAAAGTCATTTTGAGGGAATTGATAAGGAGTAGATACCATTCTCCATAGATCCCAGTTGATGCCTTGGAAGTAAAACTGCATCCTTCTCTTCCAGTATTGGTAGTTTGTTCCATCGAACGCCGGTGGCCTAGCAACAAGAGTCCCTTCAATGTTGAGGTTGTTGAGCATTCCATCACCCATTTCTTCAAGACCTTGTTAGGGTTCCTTGAAGCCTCGCTCTGATACCAATTGAAAACTACTAGAGGGGGGGTGAATAGAGTTTTATAGATAATTTAACAATTATTGAACTCAAACAACCACAATGAAAATATTGGACAAGGAGACACAAGGTTTAGAGTGGTTCCAACTATAGCAAATACTATAGCCGTCAATCCACTACCCGGTTGCTTACCCAACCGGGATTTGAAAAGAAATTTATTTTATTACCTCTTCAAGGAATTTACATAAAATACAATCTCTTTTCCTAAACCCTTCAAGCAGCCTTCACCTAGAAGTAATCGCCAACCTTGAAGCAGCCTTCCCTTGAAGTAGATGCACCAACTCCCGTTGCACCATCCTTCTGAAGTAGCTTCCCTTGCGATAGCCTTCTTGAAGTAGCTTGAAGTCCCCTTCTCCACCTGAGAAGTCAACCCTCTCCAATCCGCAGCCTCCAACCCTAGGAGTAGCAAGGAGAGTACAAAAGATAAACAGGAACAAGAAAGGAAAAGGAAATTACAACTTATCCTTTAAGCCCAAGGCTTGATATGCCTAGATCAAGCGTAAGATCTCTTAGCCAAGTATGTGAACTTGTGATTGCTGTGGGTAGGAGAATCTAGCCTATAGGACACGAGATTGAGCTAAGGAGAATGTAGGCCAATGATCACAGTGCTCAAATTGCTTGCAAAAGATTGCTCAAGTATGCTCAAGTGTATTCTCAAGTGTAACAAGTGAATTCTAGTGTCCTATGGCTTGTCCTATTTATAGGAATGGCCTAAGTATGCTTAAGGACGTTCTAGACAACTTCTAGGGGTTTCTAAGTGCTTAACTAGCCGTTAGGTACAAAGTTGTTGCTTTAACAACGGCTAATTAATTTATTCTGCAGTTGCTGTCAGAGACCATCTCGGTCGACAGATGGTCGACCGAGACACCTACTCGGTCGAAGTTTTGTCGACCGACAGGCTCTCTGGAACAAGTGATTTGCAACGTCTTTCTTCAACTACCAACTAACTTGTTTGTTGTGTCTAACGGCTACTTTGGATCTTTCTCGGTCGAGAAGATGGTCGACCGAGAGTGTCTCGGTCGAGGAGTTCGTCGACCGAGAATGATCCTGTTTCAAGGTTTCAATTTAAGCATTAATTATATGTGTGAGTGTGCAAAGGTGATCCTAATTAAATGGGATGACATGTCTAACTATGGTGTTTGGCTAGGGAAAATCTAACGCTTGATTTACATGCAAATCTAAGTACTTGTACATTATATATTTGCACAAGTTTTACAACATTGATTACATTGCATGAAAATATAACTAAGTAAGCTCTTGGATTTTCCCTTGCGACTTTGTCATCCTGCACACTCAAGTAGCTCGTTAGATTAATAAGAATGAAATGTTTGTCATAATCAAAACAAAGGGATTTTTAGATGTCCATTTAGCCAACAATCTCCCCCTTTTTGAAAATGACAAACATTTCCAAAATAAATATAAAACATATGAATTTCATACCTTTAGATTGCCTTATGTATCTTTTCCTCTTGTTTATAAAATGTGTGCTTATTATTCCCAATGAATTATGGAACATGAAATCCAGTTCATTTGGGAATGTAGCAACTTTCAATGTAAAGCCAAGAGTATATTTATGAAACTCATTGATTGAGTTTTTCATAAATACTAAGTTATAGTTTTATATATCTCTCCCCCTTTGTCATTTCAAAAAGATAACCGTTTTAATAAAAACTCCCCCTTAATTAGATAACTGTTTTGATAAAAACTCCCCCTTAATTAGATAATCCGTCAAATCGAATGAAAAAGATGTCCATTGAAAAGCCAAAATGAAACAAGTAAACGGATTCGTTTTAAGAACCGCAGATATCAAAGAAAACATCTTCCAAAGGAGTAATAAGCAATTGCTTCCTAATGTTGTTGAATTGATCTAGTGGAAGCGGTTTTGTAAAAATATCAGCCAATTGATTTTCCGTATCAACATGATGGAGGGAAACATGATTCTTTGAGATGTGATCCCTTAAGAAGTGATGACGGATTTCAATGTGTTTTGCCCTGCTGTGTAAAATAGGATTGTGTGCTAAGTTTATGGCGCTCGTGTTGTCACAAAAAATAGGTGTAGATGAAAGATTAAAACCATAATCGCTTAATACCTGTTGCATATAAAGCACTTGAGCACAACAAGACCCGGCTGCCATATATTCAGCTTCAGTTGTAGATAGGGCAACTGTATTTTGTTTCTTGCTAAACCAAGATACTAAGGCTCTCCCTAATAAGAAACATCCACCACTAGTACTTTTGTGATCAAGTCGACAACCAGCATAATCCGCATCAGTATATGCTTTAAAATCCAGGGATTGTCCTTTTGGATACCATAAACCAAGACAAGTAGTACCAGCTAGATATCGAAGAATTCTTTTAACCGCTAGAAAATGAGATTGCATAGGTTGGGATTGAAATTGAGCACAAAGACCAACGGAAAACATAATGTCCGGTCGAGAAGCAGTTAAGTATAGCAAACTACCAATCATGGCTCTATATAAGGAATCATCAATAGGTTCCCCATTTTCATCCTTATCAATTTTGATAGAGGTAGCCATAGGAGTAGTAGCATGTTTGCATTGATCCATCCCAAAACGTTTTAAAAGTTCTTTAGTATATGTTTCTTGGCTTATGAAAATTCCTGCAGGTGTTTGCTTAATTTGAAAACCAAGAAAGAATGTTAGTTCACCCATGAGACTCATTTCAAATTCTTTTTGCATAATGGCACTGAATTGTGTGCATAATGAATCATTAGAAGCTCCAAAAATAATGTCATCAACATAAATTTGCACAACTAGGAAATCAGATGCATATGTTTTGAAAAATAAAGTAGAATCTGAATTTCCAATAGAAAAACCATTATCAAAAAGATATGTCTTGAGCCGTTCATACCAATTCCTAGGTGCTTGTTTTAGACCATAAAGTGCCTTTTTAAGTTTATAAACATGGTCACCTTTTTCTGGTATTTCAAAGCCAGGTGGTTGAGCAACATAAACTTCTTCTTGTATGATGCCATTTAGAAATGCACTTTTGACATCCATTTGATATAGCTTAATGTTTTTATGGGCAGCAATAGCTAGTAACATCCTAATAGCTTCAAGTCTAGCTACGGGTGCATATGTTTCATCAAAATCTATTCCTTCTTGTTGATTATATCCTTGTGCTAATAACCGAGCTTTATTCCTTATTACTTCTCCTGCCTCATTGAGCTTGTTCCTAAATACCCATTTAGTTCCTATGATAGTTTTATCTTGTGGTTTAGGAACTAAATCCCATACATCATTTTTAGTGAATTGATTTAACTCCTCTTGCATGGCAATTATCCAGTAATCATCCTTAAGAGCTTCGGATATCTTCTTAGGTTCAATGATAGAAACAAAAGCCATGTTTGCAACATCTTTTAAGGATGACCGAGTTTTGACTTTATCATTTGGATCTCCAATAATTAGTTCTTGGGGATGATCCTTGATAAGCCTAGGTGTGGGTTGTGTTTCAACTTGGGGATCGGATATAGAAATTTTCTCACTATCATTTGAAATGGTTATATTGTCGAATTGATTGGTGAGATCAATGATATCTAGATTTTCAGACTTTGATTCTTCATGAAAAGAAACATGAATGGATTCCTCAACTTTTCTAGAGATAGTGTTATATACTCTAAAGGCTTTTCTAGAAGTGGAATATCCCAAGAAGAATGCTTTGTGTGATTTAGAATCAAACTTGTCTCTATCATCTTTGGTATTTAAAATGTAACATGTGGAGCCAAAAGTATGAAAATAGTCAACTCTAGGTTTCTTAGAGTGTAATATTTCATATGGAGTTTTCTTCAAATGAGAGTGAACAGTTACTCTATTAAGCACATAACAAGCAGTGTTTACAGCTTCAGCCCAAAAGGTTTTAGGTGTGTTGTGTTCAAGCATCATGGTCCTAGCCATTTCCTGTAGAGATCGATTTTTCCGTTCAACTATACCATTTTGTTGTGGGGTACGTGGAGCAGAAAAATTATGAGTATACCCTTGAGATGTACAAAAGGTCTCAAATGTATGATTCTCAAATTCGCCACCATGATCACTTCTAATGGTACATATTTTATTTTGTAAAAGATTTTCAATCTTGGAACAAAATTGCATAAAGACATGAATAGTATCATCTTTAGTTGCAATAAAATGTACCCATGTATATCTACTATAATCATCAACAATAACAAAACAGTATCATTTACCACCAATAGATTGTGTCCTCATTGGTCCAAATAAGTCCATATGAATTAATTCTAAGGATCTACTGGTGCTAAGTACATGTTTTGATTTAAAAGATGTTTTGGTTTGCTTTCCCATTGTGCAGGGTTCACAGTTTTCAACTTGATCAAAAGACAAAGTAGGTAATCCACGAACAAGATCATATTTCACTAACTTTTTAATAGCATGTGAACTAGCATGTCCTAGCTTTTTATGCCATAGTTGTAAGGTATTTTCATTTGCAAGCAAGCATTTACCTACTACTGATTTCATAGAGTTTGGTTTAAGGATATAAAGATTTCCAACTCTATTTCCTTCATAAACAACATTTGTAGTGTTTTCTATCAATAGTTTGCAGCAGGTTTTGTTAAATAACACATCATAACCACTATCACATAGTTAACTTACACTTATTAGATTATGATGCAATCCATCAACAAGTAGAACATTTTTAATTTCGAGATTTGTTCCAACATTACCTATTCCAACGATTTTTCCCTTACCATTGTCTCCAAAGGTGACCGTTCCACTTTTCTTTTCCTCAAAAGTTTGGAACAGCCACTGTCAACTACCCATTCCTGCATTAGAATGTAGATTTTGGTACCCATGTGATGGTCCGATATGGTTAGAAACCTTTTAAGTGCTTATATATAAAAGTTCTGATACAGAAAACCAGTCGGTCGACAATTGTTCGACCGATATTTGTCTCGGTCGACAATTTGTCGATCGAGCAGGTTACTGTATCACAAGCAAAAACACAGAAAATTTCTCGGTTGACCAATTTTCGACCGAAATAGGTGCTGTAAAATTTTTATTTGTTAAAGACATCCAGTCGGTCGACAATACTTCGACCGACCCAGAGCTCGGTCGACAATACTTCGACCGACAGAATTTCTGTTTCAGCAATGCAGAAAAATAATAACAATAAGCATAGCACCTTTTGTTGAGATAAGACAATATAGATAGCAAAATTAAGCATTTGGTCATATCTCAACTACATTCCATTCTTCTAAGTTTGGGGTTTTGGGATCCAAACTAAGTCGGACTCCTTAGTCTTGTAGGGGCATGAAAAACAATAATGTCCAAGACGTAAGCAGAAATGACAAGTAATAGAGTCAATTTCATTTCTCTTTCTAGTCATTGTGTTCTTGGGTACAAACATAGTTTGGGTCTTTTTGGGTTGGTTTTTCTTTGGAACATATCCCAAACCTTTTCTTCCATTGAAAACATTACCAACTTTCAATATGTTATCAAGAATATCTTTTCTTCTTAACTTATAAAGTTCTCTTTGCAACGTAGCAATGTCATTCATCTTCTTATGTATATCTTTTCTTGCTTGGTCTAAATCAGAAAATAATGAATCCTTTTCTTTTACAATATTATCATAGTCCGAATGGTTGCACAAGATAGGTTGAGTTTGATAATCTTGTAGTTTAGCTAGCAAATCAGTCTTTTCTTTTGATAGAAGATCAACATTGGTTTCCAAATTGAGTAGCTTTCTAGTGCAATCATCTAAAGATGTTTTTAAAGATACATTTTCAAGATCAATGTTGTTCTTTTCATAAGAAAGTTCATCTATTTTGGCAATGAGCTCATTATTTGATTTTATAGCCTTCTTTAGTTTCTTCTTGGCATCAACATACTTATCATGAGTTTCTTGTAAACTAGTAACTAACTCTTCTTTAGAAAGATCAACTAGGCTTACCTCTTGAGAGTCTTCATTTTCTTCTCTTGCCATTAGACATTCCACCTCTTCTCCGCTTTCACTGTCACTTGACTCATCCCAGGCAGCTTTATAGGCTTTTTCTCCTTTCTTCTTATGTGAGCTTTTCTTTCCCTTCTTTGCTTTGGGGCATTCATTTTTGAAATGCCCTTTCTTCCCACATTCAAAGCACCTGGGAGTTGAGGAACTAGAAATTTTGTTAGATTTAAACCTTTTGTACTTCTTACCGTTGACGATTAAGGCTTCTTCTTCTTCTTCACTTGACTCTTCACTTTCTTGTGTGACAACTTTTGAGGCTTTGAGAGCCACATCCTTCTTCTTCCCACTTTGGTGTTCACGTTCTCTTCTTTCTTCCTCTTCTAGATCTGCTTCATGAGCTTCTAAATTACCAATGAGTTGTTCCATTTTGAGGCGAGTGAGGTCGTTTGCTTCTGCAATGGCTGTCACCTTTGGCTTGTATTTTGGAGGAAGTGATCGAAGAATTTTTTATACTTGATCTTCCTCAAGAACAGGTTTTCCTAAGGCACTCAAACCATTAACAATAGTAGAGAAGTTTGAATACATTTCACTAATAGTTTCATTAGGATCCATACGAAAATGTTCAAGCTTTGTTTTAAGCAGGCTAATTTTGGAATTTTTAACTTGGGTTGTACCCTCATAAGTGATAGACAATCTATGCCAAATATCATACGCTGTATCACAATTTGAAATTCTATTAAATTCTCCTACAGAAATAGAACAATATAGAATGCTTACGGCTTTTGCGTTCATTTGGGCCTGTTTTACCGTGTTTGCATCCCATTCCGCAAAGTCATTTTGAGGGAATTGATAAGGAGTAGATACCATTCTCCATAGATCCCAGTTGATGCCTTGGAAGTAAAACTGCATCCTTCTCTTCCAGTATTGGTAGTTTGTTCCATTGAACGCCGGTGGCCTAGCAACAAGAGTCCCTTCAATGTTGAGGTTGTTGAGCATTCCATCACCCATTTCTTCAAGACCTTGTTAGGGTTCCTTGAAGCCTCGCTCTGATACCAATTGAAAACTACTAGAGGGGGGGTGAATAGAGTTTTATAGATAATTTAACAATTATTGAACTCAAACAACCACAATGAAAATATTGGACAAGGAGACACAAGGTTTAGAGTGGTTCCAACTATAGCAAATACTATAGCCGTCAATCCACTACCCGGTTGCTTACCCAACCGGGATTTGAAAAGAAATTTATTTTATTACCTCTTCAAGGAATTTACATAAAATACAATCTCTTTTCCTAAACCCTTCAAGCAGCCTTCACCTAGAAGTAATCGCCAACCTTGAAGCAGCCTTCCCTTGAAGTAGATGCACCAACTCCCATTGCACCAGCCTTCTGAAGTAGCTTCCCTTGCGATAGCCTTCTTGAAGTAGCTTGAAGTCCCCTTCTCCACCTGAGAAGTCAACCCTCTCCAATCCGCAGCCTCCAACCCTAGGAGTAGCAAGGAGAGTACAAAAGATAAACAGGAACAAGAAAGGAAAAGGAAATTACAACTTATCCTTTAAGCCCAAGGCTTGATATGCCTAGATAAAGCGTAAGATCTCTTAGCCAAGTATGTGAACTTGTGATTGCTGTGGGTAGGAGAATCTAGCCTATAGGACACGAGATTGAGCTAAGGAGAATGTAGGCCAATGATCACAGTGCTCAAATTGCTTGCAAAAGATTGCTCAAGTATGCTCAAGTGTATTCTCAAGTGTAACAAGTGAATTCTAGTGTCCTATGGCTTGTCCTATTTATAGGAATGGCCTAAGTATGCTTAAGGACGTTCTAGACAACTTCTAGGGGTTTCTAAGTGCTTAACTAGCCGTTAGGTACAAAGTTGTTGCTTTAACAACGGCTAATTAATTTATTCTGCAGTTGCTGTCAGAGACCATCTCGGTCGACAGATGGTCGACTGAGACACCTACTCGGTCGAAGTTTTGTCGACCGACAGGCTCTCTGGAACAAGTGATTTGCAACGTCTTTCTTCAACTACCAACTAACTTGTTTGTTGTGTCTAACGGCTACTTTGGATCTTTCTCGGTCGAGAAGATGGTCGACCGAGAGTGTCTCGGTCGAGGAGTTCGTCGACCGAGAATGATCCTGTTTCAAGGTTTCAATTTAAGCATTAATTATATGTGTGAGTGTGCAAAGGTGATCCTAATTAAATGGGATGACATGTCTAACTATGGTGTTTGGCTAGGGAAAATCTAACGCTTGATTTACATGCAAATCTAAGTACTTGTACATTATATATTTGCACAAGTTTTACAACATTGATTACATTGCATGAAAATATAACTAAGTAAGCTCTTGGATTTTCCCTTGCGACTTTGTCATCCTGCACACTCAAGTAGCTCGTTAGATTAATAAGAATGAAATGTTTGTCATAATCAAAACAAAGGGATTTTTAGATGTCCATTTAGCCAACAATGTCATCATTCAAATCTTGATATAACTTGTATGACATGACTAGAACACTATGTTCCTCCTATTCATAAATTCTATTTGTACATCGGTTAGTCTAAAGAACATAACCCTAAACACATCATGGTCATGTGAATTATGTCATCTAATCTATCTCTTATGCATTGATATTTGATCATAGGTATATCTTAAAGGAACATGGTATCACATATCTATTGACCAACAAACCATCTATCCTTGATAGTGGTCTTACCCATCTATCACTGAACCATACACAACATTATAGAATCACTTTTTTTTCCAAACAACATTTAGAGGGTCATCACCAACTCTCTCTCTAAGGGAGAGGAATACTTGGAATGTTCATTTAATAAACATCTCCAACCTTCAGACATTTCTCATATTGTTGATACATCTTGGATACTAGGATTCATTACCTTGGTATCCACCTCATGTTCTATAAGGAACTCACATCCTTATCTTATCTAATTTTATCAACATAAAAATTTCAAAACATATAAGAGTCTCCCAAATTATTGGAAGGCTCAAAAGCAAACTCATCACAAACTTTATGATCTTGGAACCATAGTCTAAGCAACCTTATGCTATAATAAGCTATCCACCCTCATGTTTGCAACAAATCCACACGTATCAAGTGGCAATGATCCACTTGAAAGTTGTGCACTAGAAAGGAAAGACACAAAGAGAAACACACTTCCCACATCATAGCAGAATTGTTCAAGGGTCACTAGCAAAAAGGGTAACCAATTCTAATTTCATTATACATGTTACAACTTCTAATGTATCATTTTACCTTTTTCATTTTGCGTTCCTTTCCATTGGCATAGGAATAATCATGATTAACATATCTCATTACTCCTTCCTTGATGACTATTTATCCCACTAGTGTATGTTCTCTTATTTTAATATGTTTTTCAACCACTTATTGACAGGTAAATCATCATATTCTTCATTTTCTTCATTAAACAGGGATCATCTCCCTTAATTTCTTTCACATGCCATGCTTATTTTACATTAACACTTTCTTACTCACATAGATTGGTCTGAGATTAACTCAGGTTCCACCTTATTCCTTTGTCATTGTTCTCATTTATCTTCTCATTTAATACTTATCATTGGAGTTCTCTCCATCTTATGTGGATTTCATACCTTGAATCACTTTATAAGCATAGACTTATCTGTCTTTTACTTTATTATCTTCTTGAATCACATCTTCAAGAACTCCTCTTTTCCTTATTTGTATTCAGATTTATATTTCATGGTGTTGTGTCTTTCTCTTTAGCTACTAAACATTCAAGTTTTGATAGATTATGATGCAATTCTCATCTTCTTTAAGGTAGGATTGAGATATTCACACCATGATTTATTATTCTTTATGCTCTTTATATTGTCTCAAAATGAATACTTGATCAGAGTAATAAAAAAGATAACAATCTAAGAGTTTCATACTTACATTTTTTTCAATAATCGAATACCTGGTCAGGGCACCCAAATACTGAGATTAGGCAGTATGCACCATATTTTTATGTCATATTCCTAATTTTGACCTCATCCTAGTCCTAAGTCCTAGTGTCCCTGTAAAATCGATGAACCTAAAGCTATGATACTAACTTGTGAGAACCTGCTACACTAAACGAGATTACGGAAAACATAAAACACAATCAATCACTAATTAATCACATACCCAAAAATATGGGTAAATTAAAACTGGTTTCAACATCAACACCCGCTCGGAAACATTTGCCTAAGATCCCAATATCTTTCTTGTGTCCATACTATGACAAGAATTTAATATAAATTGTTCTATCACCTTAGCCACAACATATATGCACAGGAGAACAATATATGTATATGCCACAAAACAAGCATTAATATGCTAACAAAAGTCTGATTCATTTGAAACACCATATACAAACTTTTCCTACTCAGACCTGAGAGTACTGGGATGACTCTAGAACACACTATACATCTAATTAACTTTCTCAAAGATTTATTAGTACAACTCCTCTTTTCTGCCACATGTTTGTTTTCGTCACGTCCGATTACCTAAAAAAATGTGGCAAACCACAAGGGTGAGACCCATGTCCCAGCAAGAGATATAACCTCCAACAACACTTATTGATTACAACATTTTAAGTAATTAAATAGTTAAGCCTTTAATCAGATATAACAAATAAGTTCAGCAATACTGATGATTAACAAAATACATAAAGGAGCAGATAATAACTATCATCATTAGCTAGACTATCATCCTTTATCTTGTTGACAATATAAGCAATTCAGTAGCATATGCATATCTAGCATCATGAGCAAGTCTAGTAACATAGCATAGCTAACAACATGAGCATGTCTAATTTGTTGAACATATCAACATCATAAGAAGAGCTAACAACATAAGAACAACTATCTGGATAAGCATGATTAGCAGTATATGCATCTCTAGTTACAAAGGCATGGTTAGCATGCTAAACATAACTAACAGCATGAGATAGATGGCATCATGATTATAATCAGTAGTAGCAGTATAATTATCAACATAAGCATAGATACTATATGTACACATCTACAATCTTAAGCATATCCACAACATGAGTATATCTACTATCTCTTAATTGCACTAAGCAACATCTTTATGTAAAGATAACAAACAAGGGTTATAATACAATGTGAAACGTCGTGTATAGCCCTAAACAAATATACTACACGGATGTATTACAACTTTTATTATTGCCTGGGGAATTTGAATCATACCATTCAAAGTCCAACTGACCCCTCCAAAGGGCTATTCTCTTCTGTACGAGATCTAGTAGTACTGGTATCCTAAGATATCTTCCCCTCGGTAAGTACGAGTAAAAAGGTAATGACATATCAATCAAAGCTGCCACCACAACAACATATAGTCCTATAACTAGCCCACCTTGGTACTGGTCATGGCACTAGCATCTAGGGTATTCAAACCCAATCACTGAGGTACAACCGCAGTTGTCCTCTAATCACATCATGTTATAATCACCAAGACACTATTGCAACCGTTCTCAATCACATCAGATGTATGAGGCATGACCATAGCCAACCTACACAATTTGCATTGTGGATGACAAGGATATATCCTCAACCTGTCACCCCCGCAAACTCAACACTATGCGCTATGAATTTCCCTTAGGAATACTCATTTCACTATTCAACACTACATGATTAGAGTTGCACTTGATTAGTTATGCCAATTGGGTGAATTAAGGATGCTTCAAACAAGTAGACATACAAACCCTAATTCACTTCTAGCAAGCATATAAATATCACAACTTTTAAAAGATATAAAACGTGTAAAACATAGTTTTTCATCTCATCATCACATGGTACTATTCACTTGCCATTCATGAGACCTCACTAGTCATCATACTATCACAAGATATAATTCCTTTTCACAATATCACATGGTATCAACCCTTATCAACATAAGCGGATTATACCTCATTTAGGGCTCAAACATGCCCAAAGGTCATTAAGACCATCATACTATCACATGATATAAATTCTTTTCACAATATCACAGGGTATCAACCCTTATCAACAAAGAATGGTTATCATCCCTTCTATTCACATGAGTAAAAAGGTAAGACTACCTTGTTCAGGGTAACCCTCCATTTGTTCCATCATCTTTCAACGCATATCACCATACCACCATGTCACCCAGAACCATTGGATGTTGAACAGGTAACACCATTGGTTGTTTACATAAGTAAACACCAAGACTGAATAATCTATAATGCTATTGAGTTTTGATCTATAAAAGTCACCATTTAACCCTAGACATCCTTTGATTAACAATAATAAGGGTTCCGTTGAGAGTAGGGTAAAACCCACAATCGACTGTTCATTTAAAACAAGCCATCCATTATCAAAAAGTAAGCTCCTTAAGTTGATCATATAAAGGAAACCATCTAAATCACATTATTAGGACCAACATATTACATTAGCCATCATTCCACTTTATTGTAGGAATAAACAGTAGATCTTGACCATTGAGTCAAGTTCATATTTAAAACCATCAATTACATTATAGGTCTGACCATTGCATCAAGTGACCCAGGAAACCAATGGTCTAAGGCTTAATTGATGCTACAACTACAATGCTTAACTCAACATAGGTTGTAGAGACCTGATCCAACATCATTAGTGACCATAAAATCACCATAGGATGTTAAATCAACACTATATTCATTAATCAACATCAAATATTAAGCTAATGTCATCATTGATTGATAACATCAGTAGGGTACTTAATGGTTGATCAACATTATATTCGGTCACCTTTGGGGACAATAAAAAAGGTAAAGTCAAAGGTGAGGGTGATGTATGTGAATTCTTGTGTATCAAGAATGCTCTTTTTGTGGATGGACTACATCACAATGTAATTAGTGTTAGTCAATTATGTGACAATGGTTACCTTGTTTTATTTACTTCCTTTGAATGCTTGATTCTACATTCCCTCACCTACCAAGTTATATATAAGGGGACTAGAAGTGCCAATCTTTATGTTATTGTTCTTGACTCTATTAAGCATGTTATTGGTAGATTCCTAGTAGTCAAATCTTATGATATTTCTCTTTGGCATCGTCTATTTGGTCATGTAAATATGCATCAGTTGAAGAAGTTGAGCAAATAGGACATGGTCAAGGGACTTCCCAAATTGGTTTTGAAAAGAATGAGAAATGCCAACCTTGTACCCAAGGAAAACAAACCAAGTCCTCCATCAAATCCAAAGGAGTCATTAGTACCAAGAGAGCTCTTGAGCTTCTTCACATTGATCTATTTGGACCAATGAGAACTCAATCACTTCGTGGTTCCAATTATTTCCTTATTATTGTTGATGATTTCTCTAGATATACTTGGATCTTATTTCTCATTTCTAAGAGTTATACACTTGATGTTTTCTCAAGATTTTGTAAATGAGTTGAGAATGAAGCATTTTGCCACGTCATTTCCATCCGTAGTGATCATGGGGGAGAATTTGAAAATGCGCTTTTTAAACATTTATGTTAAGAATTTAGTTATGCACACAACTTCTCTTCACCTTGAACACCTCAACAAAATGGAGTTGTAGAGAGGAAGAATAGGTCTTTATAGGAGATGGCTAGGACCATGCTTCTAGAGTATGATACTCCAAAGAAGTTTTGAGCTGCAGCTATCAGTACCTCATGTTTTGTGCAAAACTGGGTTTTTACTCATCCCTCATTGAAAAACAACCCTATGAGCTATGTCATGGTAGGAAGCCTTCTATCGAGTATTTCCATGTTTTTAGATGTCCTTGTTTTGTTTTGAATACAAAAGATTGTCTCAACAAGTTTGACCAAAAATCCTACAAGGCTTTCTTTCTTGGCTATAGCACTACTAGCAGGGCTTATAGAGTATTTAATGTTGATCTTGCTAAAGTAGAAGAATCCATAAATGTTAAGTTTATTGAGACTAACCCCTCTATTCCCAAAGATATTGTTCCAAATGATGATGTTGTAGGTGAATTAATTCCTATTCTAAAAGAGCTCAACATCACCCAAAAGGGAAAAGAGGTGGTACCTCAAGAAGAAAAGAAAGATGAAGAGAAGAAGGATCCAATCCCCCAGTTTGCAAAGAATCATCCAAAGGAGCTGTTTTTAGGTGATCCATTCGAAAGAGTGAAGACACATGTGGCATTCAACAAAGAACAAGCCAACAATGCCTTCATCTCACAACTCGAGCCTAAGAACATCAAGGGAGCTCTTGGGGATGAGGAGTGGATCCTAGCTATGCAAGAAGAGTTGGAGCAATTTAAAAAGAACAAAGTTTGGATCCTAGTGCCAAGACCAAGTGATAGAAAAATCATTGCACCAAATGGGTCTATCGCAACAAGCTTGATGAAAGTGGCAAAGTGGTAAGGAATAAAGCAAGGTTAGTGGCTGAAGGCTACAATCAATAGAAAGGTATAGATTTTGATGAAACATATGCACCTGTAGCTAAACTTGAGTCCATTCGTATGTTACTTGCCTTTTATAGTTATAAACACTTTATTCTATATCAAATGGATGTTAAAAGTGCATTTTTGAATGGTACAATTGAGGAGGAAGTGTATGTTGCAAAACCTCTAGGCTTTGAACATGATAGTTTACCTATCCGTATTTATTTATTGCAAAAATCTCTCTATGGAATCAAACAAGTACCTAGATCTTGGAATGAGAAATTAAAGAACTTTTTGTTAGATCATGGGTATATCATGGGCAAAGTGGATTCTACCTTATTTCTAACAAACACTTCTAACATTTTTCTTATCATACAAATATATGTTGATGATATCATTTTTGGCAGAACTAACCTTGATCTTTTCTAAGAATATATTGATCTTATGTAGAGTGAATTTGAGATGAGTATGATGGGTGAACTGAAGTTCTTCCTCAACTTTCAAATCAAGCAAACAAAAGATGGGAACTCCATCAACAAAGGCAAGTATACAGGTGAACTACTCAAACACTTTGGGATGGAGAACACCAAGCTGATGGACACAACCATGTCAAACACTACCAAACACGACAAACATGAAGAAGGTGAGAAGGTAGATGTGAAGCTCTATAGAGGTTAAATTGGAACTTTACTTTACTTAACTGCCTCTAGACCTGATATAATGTATAGTGTTGGCTTGTGTGTTCGCTTTCAATCAAATCCTAAGAAATCATATCTTATAACTGTTAAAAGGATTCTAAGGTACTTAGCCAAAACCCAAAATTTTGGGCTATGGTATCCCACGTCAAGGGACTCTAATCTTACTGCATATAGTGATGCAGATTATGTAGGGTGCTTGATTGATAGAAAGTGCACAAGTGGAACTTGTTTCCTCCTAGGACCATGCTTGGTGTCTTGGTTCTCTAAGAAATAGAGCATAGTGGCATTATCAACCACCGAGGCTAAATACATTGCAGCCGGGAGTTGTTTTGCCCAGGTCCTATGGATGAAATAAATGCTCCAAGACTTTAACATTCATTTTGATGCTTCTCCTATCTATTGTGATAATACTAGTGCAATTAACTTGTCATATAATCCTATCTTCCATAATAGATCTAAACATATGGAGGTTTTCCATCACTTTCTCCATGATCACATTGCCAAGAAGGATATCTATATCACACATGTGGACATCAAAAGTTAGTTGACAGACATTTCCCTAAGCCTCTAGCTAGAGAGCAATTTAACTTTATTATATCTAAACTACTTATAACTACTTTGAATGAATTTGATATGCCTTCTAGCTAGTTGTCATCTATCCTATATGTTTTTCCTCTTTTTTGATCAGCATTACTTACTAATATGCTAAAAGTTTAGTTTTTCATGTTCATTTTGCCATATTTTCTCTTGTTTTTGGGTATTTTTAACAAACACATGTTTTATCACAAAATCATACCCAATGATAAGTGATATGTGCCTAAATACATAATGGACTTGAAAAATAAATTTAATTAGCACTCTAATGGCTAGAAACTAGGATTTCTAAGTTTAGGTCAGGTTGCCTGTCGGTCAAGTTGCCAACTCGACCGATAGGCAGCTGAGAGCTTTCTTAATGATCATATCGGTCGAGTTTCTGAGTTCATAGAACTCAATCGATGGCTGGGCTAGAGAAAATTTAAGATGGGTTTGGCCGACTATTCTCCCACTCAACTAGAGAAAATTCAACTGATCTGACCTCCAGCTCCCCTAAGCTCTCAAACCTAGCCCCGACCTTCCTCTCTTTAGCCCTAGTTCAACCTAGCTACACCTCCCTTGACCTTCCCCCTTGCTAACCTATGTTTGTGGAGATGTTTTGGTGGTGAGTCTTTATCTTTTGCTCTCTCCTTCCTCTCCTTTTCATCTCTATGACATCCAATAGGAGGAAGAGGGCCGCCCTAGCTAATGCACCTCCATCTTCATCCAATTCCTGCTTGATTCCATTTGATGACACTTTCTTTATCTCAAATGAGGCTCTAAATAGGTATATGGAGCTCCTTCCCCATAACCATTTCCCTTTTTGTGCCCTATTTGAGCCTAGACCATGAAGACAAGAGGTCCTAGATCAAGTAGTATAGTTTCTTTATGATCATCATCTCTCTATCTTGGGTGGTGAACATGCTTTCTATAATAATTCCATCACAAGAACAAAAGTGGTTCAAGAATTCTACGCTAATTTGCATTGGAATTATGAAACTATCGTATCATCGCTTAATACTCAAGTAGTCCTCACATCCATGATAGCCAGGAAGAAATTTCAAGTTTTTGAGGATACCTTGAGCATCTTCTTTTTGGGTACCAAAGTGACTGACACCTGACGTAAGGACTACCCAGAGTATTTTGACTTAGTTGAGCCTGAGGCCTTCTATAAGCAATATGATCTTACTCTCCCTGATATTCATAAGTTATTAAAGAAGCCTAAATTCCCATATAGGAAGAAATTCATGCTTCCCTCCTATGACTTGCACCTAAAGAGAAGCATCCTCGCCCTAGTTGTTAACTACAATATTCATTCGAAGAAGAATCAAACTTAGATTGTGGAAAACACTGCAGTGATCAGGTATTGTCTCTTTAATAACATCAGAGTCAAGTTTTAAAGATACGTTATCCATCTTATGACCTAATTTGACTCAGGAAAGAACACCCGTGGCACCCACCCACCCTACCCAGCCCTAATCTGTGGTCTATTCCATCTTTCCACTAGCAAATCTCTTTTCCACGACCTTCATTACAAACCTACCCGAAAAGGAGTTTGCATCAGTGAGATCAGTCTTCAAAAGTCTGTTCCTATCCTCTCCTCCACCACACCTTGTGCCTCTCCCTCTACCTCTACCCATGCACCTCCACCACCTCAGCCTACCTGAACTACCCGTGCCTCGTTCTATGTTTCCAATGAAACCCTTATGGGCTAAGTGATGCATCAATAGACATACAACCTTTAGGTTCAGGAGTACCTTCATCAGGACCTATGTTCCATCATGTCCAACATAAACATGTTATGTGCACACCCCTACCCTACCTACCAACCTTTCCCAGGAGGTGACTATTCATCCTATTCATATGATCACTTTTACCTTGCCCCTCCACCTACACCTTCTGCTACTGCACCTCCTACTGTTGGTGGATCTACCACTGGTATGCTTCCTCTTCCAGCTATCCCCTTGGTCACTCTACTTGCTAGCCTCGATAGTTCTGCTCCTTCCTTCCCACAGGCCAATGAGCTCCATGCTCTTGGTATGTCTCAGGATGAGCAGAATGCACATTGGCTCGGTCGTGGTTTTGATCCCTCTTCTAATGAAGAGATGTCGGACCAGGCTGATGAGGAGGTTGTTGTTGTTGACAAGGAGGCTAATGAGGATGATGGTGATGCTTCTGATGATGGTTTTGATGGATTTGCTGGTGACTCTAGTGATGAAGGTGATGTTGTTGCACCTTCAGATGGAGATGACAACTACGATTTTGATGCATCTGATGATGATGATGTTGTGGACATAGATAGCTTAGATGTTTATTTGTTCTAGTTTGTAGTCTAGTTATTGATCATATATATTTTCTAGGCTATTTTGCATTAGAAACATTTGGGCACATGTTTTGAGTTGTACTATTTTATCATCTAGCTTTCATCATTTTGGCTTGTAGTTGTTTTCTGAGAACTTACCTTTTGGGTTGTAATCTTAATCATGTGTACACTTACTCTTTGATTTACTATATCTCATTAGTTGGTGCCATGTTTTACCATATTTTAATTATGACTTAGATTGTCTGTTTCTCTCATCTCTGTTTGATGTATGCCTTGAGATTGCATGTTATGGATGTATGCTTGGTTGTGCTTAGAGTAGACACGGTTTTGATTTCTTCTACACCCTTCATTTTTGATAATGTCAAAAGGGGGAGAGAAGTTCAATGTTTTGAAGCTTGACCATATTGCTTTTATTTCCTATGTGATCCTTTTCTTGTTCATTATATGCCTTATCATGTGACTTCCTAAAGGACCATATAGTATATATATGTTATATTGCTTAGCGTAGATAGACTAATTTTGTAGGAAAGAGTAAGCATAGTTTAAGGGGGAGCAATTCACATTGATTCAAATGTTGAATCCCCTTACAATTCACAAGGCAAAGGTATAACTTCAATATCCTTTTCAATATGATTGAGGAATGGTTTGTCATTGTCAAAATGGGGAAGAATGTTGACTTGAGAGTTATACATTACCCATATTTTGATAATGACTTAACCATTCCATTCCTATGTATCTAGTATGTTTGTTCAAGATTGATTTCAGGTTTTAGGTACATGAAAAGGATCAAATTATACAAGCCCTAGCTTGTTCAAGTTCAAGTCACATGCAATGCAAGTGTTCAATTTGGGAAATCACTCCAAATGACCTTAAAATTTTTTGTAATCACTCGTATTGAAGATATGACTTGTAACTAAGATGAGAAAAAAATCAATGACACTTAATTCCATGGTTTAATCACTCAAATGTCAATTTAGAAAATTTGACATAGGCTGTTCATCGATCAAGTTGGAAACTCGGCCGATCCTATGATGGATTTTCTGAAGATAACCCATTGGTCAAGTTGTACACTAATAGAACTGACCGATCGAATCACTGAGCAAATCTAATTTTGGCTCATTGGTCAAGTTTCCCAGAACAAACTCGATCAATAGTTTGAAAATTGGCTTTGTCATTTAGTGGATCGATCGAGTTATGGTTATTGAAACTCGACCGAATGTACTGTATGGAAACACAGAAAAAGTGATTATAAACATTGGTGAGTTGTTTTGAGTGAAAATAGATCTGTTGCATCTTGGAAAATGACTATATTTCAATCCTAAGTTATCACATAGTCAAGGGAACACCCCCATCTATAAATAGGACCCTTGAAGTTCATTCCCAGTTTTCTCATTCATGCTATTCTAAGTCCTTGCTATAGTTGAGTGTGTTGCAACTCCTTGAGCCCCTTTCTCTCTCTAGTTTACACTTCATTTTTTGATTATGAGTGAAATAGGCCAGTTATAAGAGAGATGCTTCCTTGTGCTTGTGAAGATCTCATCCATTCCATCTTCCCAACCCCTCTCCTCCATGAAACAAAGGTGAAGCAAGATACTCCGATTGAAGGTGGAGTCATTGTTGTTCTTATTCAAGGTTGAAGAAGAGATGAAGATCTTCTCTAGGTGAAGGATAAGGCAAAGGTTGAAGATCCAAGAAGAGTGGGTAAATCCTTGAAGGAGGAAGACTTATGCAAGAGTAGGTAAGACCTTGGATGAAGGCTGAAGACTCTTGGCAAAATGGGTAAGTCCTTGGTAAGGTAAATGACTCTTGGTGCTTGGATGGGTAAGTCCTTTTGTGGTCTTGTGTTGTAACTCTTATTGGTGAATATATAGAGAAAATCACTTGCAAATTCCTAGAGGTTGACCTCTCTAGGTAGTGGACTGACTCTCTCCTAGTTTGGAGAGTGGAACCACTCTGCATGACCTTGCTAAGTGCTTTCTATCAATTCCTCTCATACTTTCTAGGGTTGTTAGTTAGGACTTCAAATTGCATTTAAGCTTTTGGTTTTAATTGATATAATTTGAAAGTCTAATCTATCTTGTGAGAATTTCTGAAGCTCTATCACCCCCCCTCTAGAACAATTGATCCAACATAGACAAACATGTATATCAGACCCATGTCTATAGTCCAATGAAGTCGGTCAAATACATAAATTATTTTAGGTTTTATAGAGTGTAAGAGAAAGATTTTTTTTACCCACCACCCAATTATAGTAGTCGTAAGGTTGACATTGGGGTTTCCATTATCTAACATCTTTGCATGCTCTTTAAAGTGATCCTTCTCTACTATGATTCTAATCATAAATTTATGTAGAGTTATGTTACCCTTCTTTTGATTGAGATTCTTGCCAAAGACTTATTAAGATTTGGAGAACTCTGAAATGACAGACTATAGTAAATTGTTAAGTAATTTTATATTTGATTTAAGAAGATCATCACATAAAATTTAAAATTTGTGTGTTTGTTCATAAACAAGTTTACCTTCTACTATATGATACTTAAGAAATTTATACACAATATATTTTTTAGTACCCAAATTTTCAATCTTATTTTCTTATCTAACACCTCCCATAGTACTCTCATGGTCATGACTGGAGGTTTAGAAAATATGTCATACATATCATTAGACAGTCTAAGGAGGATAGATCCTCTACCATATCAATCTCTATCCTAAAATTTAGTGATTCTTTCTGTACTCTTAGGGATAGTTGCAGGTATAGTGAAATCTTTTTCAATACTCTCAACCAACCCTACCATAGTAAGTTATATTTTCATAAGTCTCTATCAACATGTAAAGTTGATGTCATTGAATTTATCTAGCATACAAAATCTACCAAACTTTAGAAAAACTAAACTAGATACAACGTTATTGATAAATGATAGGAATATTGCATTTTGTAAGGGTATTGGAATAAATTCATAATAGGAAATAGTAGACAACTATAATCTAATTTGCATAGTTTGATAGGGAAATTAATAGATCTTAATAAGAATCAACAGAAAAAAAACAAAGAAGGAGGACAGAAAATGAAGTTAGATTTTGTAAACTAGATCACCTACTACTCTAATATGCTTTTGATACTTAGTGAAATCACTGATCCTATACTTGTAGGAAGATAAAAAAATTATCCTAGTTGTTTGATTCATGAACATGTCACACATTCACATCCAATGCATGTGAGGATGACGTTTAAGAAGCTTTATTGATACAACTCCACAAACATTAGATACCACCACCCAACAGTTCTTGCCTTCGGAAAGAAATAAAATGAGGAAGGAGTTGCAACATCAATGGTAGACAATTACAAGTGATAGGCAATAGAATACAATTGCAAATTAATTAACACAATTCCACATTAAATATGTTCTATAAATCACATGAGTACCCGTTGCCAAAGAATCAATTGTCACAATCACATGTAATAACAGCTTTATTCATTTGCAACATATTCTTAAACCATCCCTAACTAATGTTGCACCATTAATTATATTGCCTCAAATAGATGTAATGTGTCTAGCACTATGAAGCGTTTGAACCTTTACCAAAGGAATTAGACCTTGATCACCTATCCTTCGCTTTTGACTTCTACAGATATTGAGTCACATAAAGTCACAAATCTTTCTTGAGAGGCCTAATATGACACAAAAAATGACTTATCAACATAATCATATACATTAGCCCAATGTCTATAATCCAATCAAAATGTTTAAAAATAGAAAGGATTTTAGGTTTTATATACATACCCAATCTTGAGGTTCAAGAAGATAGTCATCATGTTGATCATAACCTCCTCAATTGCAGATGTGGTAGTCTTCTTGGCTGTCTTCATAGGATAATACTTGTCCCAGTGGCCTCCAAAAGGCTTTTTCTTTGCTTCTTACATTTTTTTTCCATAGGTTTATGTGAGTTTTTGTTTTCTTATCATAGTGATGTTTCTTAGCAATCATAAGGTTGACATTAACTGGCATGTTTGCATGCTCTTCCAAATGCTCCTTTGCTATTGTGATATCAATCATAAGTGCATCCGTGTTATGTCACCCTTTGTA
Source organism: Alisma plantago-aquatica (assembly GCA_963693085.1). Taxonomy (NCBI): domain Eukaryota; kingdom Viridiplantae; phylum Streptophyta; class Magnoliopsida; order Alismatales; family Alismataceae; genus Alisma; species Alisma plantago-aquatica. The sequence goes on along the minus strand of OY856414.1, from coordinate 775,632,660 downwards.
CCCTTAGAATTATGCCAAAAGTCTCATAAGACTTGGACAACTTTTCCATGATAAACATTATAATAAATTTATGTAGTTATTTTAATACTTAAAAAAGGTTCACCTTCTACCACATGATAGTCTTAGAAGGACATCTCAGAAAACTTCAGAGTTGTGTGTTTGTTTCGACATAGGTATACCTTCTACTATATGCTAGTCAAGAAATTTAGGCACATAATACTTTTAGTACCTTTTGTTCACTTATATATTTCTTATCAAACACCCCCATAGTGATGTTATTGTTGTGATAGGAGGTTAATAGAATATGTCATACATGACGTTAGATGATACAAGGAGTGTAGATCCCTTGGCTTAATAGTCTCTCTTATTAATTTCACTAATTTTTTAAGCACTCTTACGGTCAATTGCATCTGGCACAACATAATCATACCATAATAGGTATGCTTTCCCTACGGCTCTGCCAACATTTTAAGTTGACGCGGTCAAATTTATCTGCATACCTAACGTGGCATTGTTATGATGAAATGAACCATGACCAACGATGTTGATAAAAAATATGAATAATAATTTCTTTAACACTATTGGAATTAATTCATTGACAATCATAAATAAATCAACAAGGTTTAACATACCAATTAATAGATTTGATAAATAATTGCGAAAAGAATTACAACTAGAGGAGAGTAAAATGAAGTTAGATCAAGAAAACTAGATCGCCTGCTAATCCAACATGTGTCTAATACTGTTACAACCCCAATTTTTGGGTTTATATTGATTGAAATGCAATTTCTCAAAAAAATGTATATGCATGGAAGTTGTATGATTTATGGGTTTCTTTTGCAATATTTCCCTTGAATGTATCTTTTTGTGGATCCTACTGATTTAGTGATTCCAATGTGATAAAAAGGGAAGAAAAGATAAAAGAAATCTCATAATAAATAAAAAGGATAAAGAAATAAAGATAATGGTGAGAATTGTGTAGAATTCTCTAGAAAGTGATATGGATGACCTGTATTGATTAGGTTTCGAATCCAATTGATTTCTAATGATAAAAGAAATCAAAATAAAGAAAGTAGAAGAGAAAGAAAGAGAATATATGAATTTTAATTGTATAAATATACTTTTTGAGTATATAACTTGCATATGAAGAAAAGTCTCTTTTACTTTCGAACTTCAGTCCCAAACTTTGCACACAAGTAGTTTAAGTTATTAAAGACTTTCCTTTAAAATTTGAGATGAAAACATAAGTGGTTTAGGAGATATGTTTTTCATTAAGATTTCCTAAAGTGAGACGGATATTATTTAATATCACAATCTGAATCAATTTGGGACTCAATTCCCCTTTGATTTTGTATCATGTGGGTCGTTCGATGGATGATCCAACAGATATGGATCATCTACTGGCTCGGGCATAGGTGGAAGCCACACCTGCAGTACCCATGAGTTTATCAAATCCCAATCTCAATCTCATTTCCCCCCTTTATCTTTGATTCCTATCCCATAGGATTTAGGAGTGAGAATCTGACCAGGATGACACTTGGTTTCTCAATATGGTGCATGATTGGGATTTTCCCCAAATCGACATAGGATCCAGCCTCCATTGATGGACACCCCAGAGCTACCAACCTATTCCCTATATAAGGACAAAGGGATTGGGTCTGCGCGTCAGGGAAAAGCTTTCACGAATCAAGAAGAAGTCCCAGCAGCCCAGAGGTAGGCTGACATGCCCGCTACCCATGATCCCCTATTTGCTGCTAATGGGGACTCCATTGCACACCCTGGTTTCTTCCCCTATGGCTTGTGCGAGACCGCCAACGAGTCCGTTAGGACCCGGTGATGGTGCCTTCACCCTTGCTTGACCCTCTGACGTGTGAGAGCACAAAGTCAACTGTCATGCTGACCGTCCAGGCACTGACTCATGAATAGGGACCTCGCTAGAGGAAGAAGATGAGGAAGGGTAGAAGTACCTTCCCACCCCATGCGTGTAACATCTTAGATTCATCGACGTAGGGGAAGGAGAGTCATTGCACACCCTGACTTGGGTTGCCAACCGAGCGGGCCGCACATTGAGAGGGATGTTGGCCATTGGTTCAACTGTGGTCCGCGTGGATTCAAGGTATAAACCACCATTCTGATGTGGCCTCTTCTGATTGGCCTAGACATGTTTATTTTGTATAAATTATATAAATGAATTTGTAACTCAGATCAAGATAAACTATATATGAAAACTGATCAAAAAAATGCAAAGAATCCATTAAAAATAGAATTGAAGATTGAATCTACTTGTAATTCAAAAAGTGTATAAAGTTATCATCTTTAATGGTTTTATTAATGAAAAACCCTAAGTTTTGATGATAATGAGATCTAATGATGTTCCTTGAATATTTTGAGTTGAATATTAACTTTTTTTTATAGGTCTAAATGTCCATCTTCTATTAATCAATCAAACCCGTTACAACATGAGTGACTACAGAGGGTGCAAGAGAAGAGTTGCACATGAAAGAAGAACTACTCGAAACAACCCTCCTAGCTAGCTGATGTGCTAACTCATTGGCCTGCCTCTTACAAAAACTAAACATTACACTAGGAAAGGAAGAACAAAGAAGGTAAATATTATCTAGATAAGTTCCAAGCAGATCCTTCCGCCTGGCAGCTGACTTGAGAAGATTTATCACTGCTTTCGAGTCTGATTCCACAATGAGATTGGTAAAACCCTTGTCTTTTGATAACCGTAGACCCTCATGGATGGCCCAAGCTTCAGCACATCTCACGTCTAGAAAGGATGACTTCCTTGTACCGGCTGTGTTCAGCACCTTGCCGAAACTATCTCTCCATACTAACCCAGCTCCATCCCAGTCCTGGACCCCTACCGCCGCATCACAGTTCAACTTTGTGGCTTCCGGCGGTGGGGGAATCCACCTGTTTTGGTGCGCCGCCGCTGGCCTGCGATTGGCCTCCTCGTTGCTGCCCTCACGGTGAGCTCGGACAAGCTACAGCAGTCCTCGGTGGATGATGTGAGGCGGCCAAAATTTCTACTCAAAGATGATCTCGTTTCGTCGTGTCCAGATAACCCACATGGCAGCTATCGCTTCTTCTTCTTGCTATGCGTCCCCCATCCGCGTGAGATTAAGGATGGCTTCAGCTGCTATTGTAGTATATTTGCAACTCAGTAGTTTTCCTTACTGCACTAGAGAACAGCCGCTCCAAACCTCTCCTGCCTTCGGGCACCGGAATAACAGGTGGATTATGTCTTCTTTTTCTTATTGGCACAGGCTGCATATCCCCGTCTCATGGCAGTGGCAGTCGTACAACCTCCCCGTTGTGGCCAAAGCTCCCATAGCGCAACGCCACAAGAAGTGAGCTGCCTTCGGGATGAGGCCTCTCTTCCATATAGCTCGCCAAATCAAGTCTCCTCCTTCTATGGAACTCGCCAATGTTGCTGCTGCTGGTTTACATGCTAGCCAGTAGGCGGATCAGACAGTAAACTCGGCTGTTCTGCTCGGCTTCCAGAAAATGGAGTCTTCTGTGTATGATACATCCAGCGGGACAACTAGGACTTTTCTTGCAATTTCCGGTGTGAAAAGCTCCTCTACACACTCCCTATTCCAAGACCTGGTTGCTGGGTCAATAAGCTGTTGGACCCATTGAATAGATGGGCTAGAAACTCCATAGATAGCCTCCAGACTTCCATTTATATTTGGTATCCAGTGGTCTGTCCAAATATTTATATCGGACCCGTCTCCTATTCTCCATTGCAAACCTTCCAAAACCAGACTCTTTGCATTCCAGATGCTCCTCCATGTGAAACTCGGATTATGCCCCCTCCTCGCCTGTAGCATATCCACTGATGGAAAATATCTTGCTTTAAGAACCTTGTAAGCTAGTGTGTCCCTTATGTGGAAAAGTCTCCACACCTACTTAGCTAACAGTGCCTGATTCAAATTATGTAGATCTCTAAATCCCATGCCTCCTTGACTTTTTGGTTTACAAAGATTTTCCCAACTGACCCATGCCATTTTCCTTTCAGTTCCCTTCGCTCCCCACCAAAATCTGGATATGTTACTGTTGATGTTGTCCAGCAGGTATGACGGTAGCTGAAAAATACTCATGATATAGGATGGGATAGCTTGCGCCACTGCTTTTATGAGGACTTCCTTCCCCGCCTTAGATAGCATTTTTTCTTTCCAACCTTGCAACTTTCTCCAAACACGCTCTTGGATGTAGGAAAAAACTTGCTTTTTTTATCTCCCCACCGCCGTTGGAAGTCCCAAGTACTTCCCGTGTCTGTCCACCTCCTTCACCTGCAAGAGACTGACAAGTTCCTCCCTCTTCTCTCTGTGAACTCCTTTGCTAAATGCCACTTCGGTTTTGGATAAATTGATTTTCTGACCGGATGCCCGTTCGTATTGGCTGATGATCTCAGCTAATTTCAGACATTCTTCCTTAGTATCTCTAGCAAAAAGAATGGAGTCATCTGCAAAGAAAAGGTGAGAAATCCTCGGTCCGTTCCTGCTGGCTTTAACACCATGAATCATATTTTGTTGTGAAGCTAAAAGAAGGGAAGTAGAGAAAGCTTCAGCGCATAAAATAAAGAGGTAAGGGGAAAGAGGGTCTCCCTGACGCAGGCCTCTGGACGGTTGAGTCTTCTTGGTACGCTCTCCATTTACAGAAAAAGAGTGAGTCACCGTAGCCATGCAATCTAACGTCTTGTTCCTCCACCTCTCACCGAACCCCAATTTTTCTTGGATGTGATCCACAAAACTCCATTCGACCCTGTCATAGGCTTTTGACATGTCCAGCTTCAAGGCAATCTGACCCTTTTTGTTTCCTTTGCTCCCTTTCATAGTGTGAAAAATTTCGTAGGCAATGAGGGCATTGTCAGTGATGAGTCTACCTGGAATGAAGGCACTTTATTGTTCTGTGACAATTTTATCCATCAACGGTCTCAGTCTATTAGCAACAACTTTGGAGCGATTTTATAGACTTCATTGCAAAGACTTATAGGCCTATATTTATCAATCTCAGTAGGCTTGGAAACTTTAGGGATGAACACTAGAAGAGTAGAATTAATGTCAGAAATGCTTCTATCCGATTTCCACCAGCCCTTGATATAATTTGAAACATCCTCTCCTACAATGTGCCAGAATTTCTGAAAAAACATTGCTTTCATCCCATCCGGACCCGGTGCTTTGTTTGGATGCATGCTCTGTAGTGCAGCCCGTATTTCAGCTATTTCTATCTCCCTTTCCAGAGCTATCTTCTCCTCCTCTTCTATTTTCCTCATGATACCTTGCGTTGCTTCCTGCCATCCCGTTGGGTTAGATGTTTGGAAAAGATTTTTTAAAAAGTCTGTGAAGATCTTCTCAACCTCTTCCGGCTTTGTTATCCATGTCCCTTCAGCATTTTTTAGACCGTCAATGGTATTTTTTTCCCTCCTCTGGGAAGCTTTGTGATGGAAATAAGCTGTGTTTCTATCCCGATATTTCATCTCATTTACTCGGGCTCTAGCGTGCCAGTAAGCTTCATCACGTCTATGCCACTTCTGCAACTCCCCTACAAGGAAGGTACACCTGTCAAGATTGTCCCTGTCCGGAGGTAGAGTTTGCGCCTCCCCTAGCTACGTTTCAACCTCTTTGATTTTTCTTTTCATCTCCCCGAATTTTTCAGAAGCCCATTCTTTTAGTTTGCTTCCACAGAAGGTAACCTCCTCCTCTAGCCTTGACGTCTTCCTTTCCTCCCAGACCTGTCTAACAATATGCTCACATCTTTCATCTTCCAGCCACAGAAGTTCAAAGAAAAAATACTGATGTCCTCTCCTTCTATGTTGCCTTCTGCTCTCAGTATTGATGATTATAGGAAGATGATCAGACTCAACTTTTAGAAGGTGAATCACTCTTGCATGTTGAAACTTTGCCAACCATTCCGGGCTAGCTAGCCCTCTATCCAGTCTTTCCCAAACCAGGGTCTCAGGTGACAGCCCCCTCTGCCAAGTAAACATGTTTCCACTGAATCCCATGTCCGTGAGATCACAGTCATCAATCACGTCTCGAAAGTCTTGAATAAAACTCAAAGGCTTTGGTGTTCCCCCTTGTTTCTCGTCATTGGATGTAATCTCGTTAAAATCCCCAAAAAAGACAGTTGCAAGCGGTGATATCATTTTTAACTCCCTCATAAGATCCCATGTTTTGTGCTTTTGTTGTTGATCTGCCCAGCCATATATCCCGACTGCTCTCCACGGCTCACCTGCCTCTGAGTCAGACACTTCGTAGCTGCAATGATGTTGGGAATATGATACTATATTTACATCCGCATCTCTCCACCAAAGACCCAGACCTCCTGCTCTCCCCAAGCTTGCAATACATATTCCTTCTGTGAAACCACATTTCCTCTTAACAACTTCAAGATCCGCGCTTGACATCATAGTTTCCATGAGGAAAACTATGTTTGGGCTTTCCCTCCAGCACCACGACCGGAGAGCATTAACCGTGTCAGGGCGGCCCAATCCCTGACAGTTCCAGCTCATGATTTTCATTGTTGTTCACGGGGCTGGTTTGTCCCAGCCACCGCTACTTGAACTGAATCAGTCCCAAGAAAAAGATGGGTTGCCTCCATGCCTTTTGCTCTCTTCCCTGTCTCTCCCACAATTGTCATGACGTCCACCTCCATATCACAAAGGTCGGAGTTTCTATTATGTTTCCCTGCCATAGTTATCCACTCAACCTCAGCTTCAGTAATTCCCAGGCGTTGAGCTCTACTCATCTTGTACACCCACGGTGGATCCTTCTTTCTCCTCTGAGTTTTCTTTGCCTTCTTAGAAGCTTTCTTCTTCAATTCATTTGCCTACTGTGCCCTTGTTCTTGCTACTCTCTTCTCTTCCATAGGACCTACATTAACGTTGTTGTTTGTTGGAATCTCAGCTGCCTCTGCTACAGGTTCTTGACTCCCCCATTAAAATTTGTGTTGCGATCTCCTCCCTTCTTCTCTAGGCTTTGTTGGACTTCTCCCCTCCCTGCAATAAGTTCCTCTCTGGAATACTGTATCTTCTTCATATGAGACCTCGCGCCCTCGGGCTTCAAAGCCCTGATTGTGTCGCTGCTCCCCGAAGACGCCTCATCCTCTCTAGCTTGTTCTTCTCGATTCCTCGACTGGTCATGCTTAGCCTGGGCTTCTGGGAATATCTTCTCTAGATTGTAAACTGACTCCTCGCTATCTTCCCTGATGATGGCTGCCTTGTTCACTGACCCGCGTCTCCCCTCCCCCCGCTCGCAAACCTGCTCGCCCACCTGCTGTTGTTCCCTTCCTTCCTTGCTTGTTCCTGCCACCTTAGCGGACTGATTCGACCTGTTTCCCCGCTCTTCCGGTTTGGGTTTGATGTTGAAAGAAATTTTCTGCTGGACTCTCTTATTCTCGTGCAACTCCTCCTGGATCGAGAGTCGATGTTTCCTTGGCGACGCCTTTAACCAGGCCCCCCATTGTGGCCCTCGGTCATCGTCTTCAGGGCTTTCACTGCAGTCCTTCTCTATGTGCCCGAGCTTGCCGCAACGATGGCAGAAGTTAGCAAGTCTCTCATATTTGACTTCAAGTGTTATGATCTTGTTGTGACTGCCCCTCACGCGGAGGACTCTCTTCAACGGTTTCCCTACATCCATATTGATCCGGACTCTCGCCGATGTCTCCCAACCCAGTTCGTCGATATCCATGTCAAGGACATCCCCCAACCTGCTTGCCACTTCTTTGATGGCTCTTCTTGTACGTAACCCTAACGGCAGCCCATATAATCTAACCCAAAACGGGCTATGCATGATGCTTATTTCTTCGGGATGCTCGTCATCATCGAACTCTTTGAACAACAAGAGTTTATTTTCGAAGTTCAAGGGTGCCCCATCGACGACCCTCTGCTTGTCTCGCCAGTCCAGGAACTGGATCACAAACAACTCTCCTTCTAGCTGCTTGAAGATGACTCTATTCACTAACCCCCACGCCTGCGCCATCGTGCGCCTCATTGCCCAGAAATTCATTGCTCTATCAGATAGCATGCGGGCCACCAGTGCCAGTTGCCGATGTCCCTGCTCCTCTTCATCTGGTTGCCGTACTGACTCTATCGGTTCCTCTTCGTCCGCTGTTAATTGGAGTTTTGAACACTGCTCAGCTAACTCCTCTGCCATGGTGGAGAGAGTACCAAGAAGATCGCGCGCCGCTTGGACCTGCAAGAGAAAGGACCCTAGGGTAGAGAGGTGTTCCACCTTACGGAAAACCCTAATCGCCGCATAGCGGGTTAGGGACGGCCGCAGGGGAAGATTTAGTGTATACAAGTGTGCCTAGATGCAAACAACTATTTGAATATTAACTTGTTGTTAATAAAAACAAGAATTACATCTAAAAGGATGATCTTTGTGCATAATTGGCTTAATTTAGGGTTCCATGTATATGAAAGTGCATTAATGGGCCTAGAAACCCTAATTTTGGTAATTATGAGTTTTAATTAGGAAATCCATAAGTAAAATAGAGATGTTGTTCATAAGTAATTTGAAAACAAAGACCCTTAATATGGATAATTAGTGTAATTAGGGTTTTTATGAGTAGAAAAGATGTTTTAGGGTTTGTTGACCTAAAAAGGATAAAAGTTGAGAAATAAATCTAAGAAACCCTAATGAATCCTAATAAGGCTTAGAAACCTTAGAAAGGAGTCCCAAGTCAATAAAGAGTTGTTTGGGATATGATGGTAACAATTATGTATTATACATGTTTTTCATGATCAAGGGTTGCTTGACTGGTTGCTTGGCTTGCTTCATAAGACATCTTGTTTGGATTGGATATCTTGCATCTTTTGAATCCTAATCAGGTATATGGTTATTCTTATGGCTAATCGCTTTAGTTTCATGGTGATTTTCAAGGTTTTACCAACTACTTGTGATTAAAAGATTGGATGAACATTAATTCCTACAATCTATGAAGTGACTATGATTATCATCATATATTGCTTATGACGTGCCCAAATGTACATACCACCTCTGGATTTATGATTTATGGTATGATGATGATGAGAGACCAAGCCTAGGAGGGAATTTTAGACTAAGCCCATGATGGGAAGGTCATAAGTGGTCTAGCCTTGGATGGGAAGACTACATGGCACCTGGAGAGGTGGCCCATAAGGTACTGAGATCAGGATTGAGAAGGTAGCATAATGTCCATTACAGGGACTAAAACCCAAGAGAGGGTATACTAGAGGATGGTAAAAATGGTTAGGAAGTTATAATTAAAATATAAATTTTTATTGGTAACAAATATTTGATGTGGATATGTTGTTACAATATATGTGCAAGATTTTGTTTCCTCCAGATACATGTATAATCTTTTATACTGAACAACATTTTGTTTGTCGGAGTTTTAGGAATACATAAAAGTTGATGAACATTTAAAGTGACATTTGAAGGATAAAGCTAAATAAAGATTGGAGAATTTATAGAGATAGAACTATACTTTGGGTAAAGTTCCAAATTCCTATTTTTAAAAGGTATGTGAGAAAGAAATTTTCTTATCCTATTTTTGAGCTTAGTTGTAGTAGAATTTATTAATTATTTTTAATGATTTGCAAAACCAATTGATCATATTTTGGAACAACGACAACAACTTCTTAGCCTTCCTTAAATGGGGGTTACTAAGGGGCTGGGGTCGTTACATTTGGTATTAGAGCCTGGTTTTCCATCTAATCTCTAATAATTATTAAATTTTACAAATTTCCTCTAGAGCCCAAGGAAGTCATAGAGGATTTTCCAAAGATGAAGGTTTCTACAAAATGATCATGATCTGGGGGATGTAAAGATTTTCCTTTACCCCACTAGTCGTACAAGGACTCACAAAATTTGTGTGACTGCCTGGCTAAAATCTAAGGATTTGACTCAAAATAAGATACCTCTAGGTCTTCTCATCTGTCTTCATCCCTTCTCTATCCCTTTCATTGAGCAACTATAAGTTCTTAGGGTTTTCTATCTCTCTCTCTCACCACCTCCTCCTGAGTTTGAGGGTCAAGAGTACTAAGGACCAAGAAATCCTCCACCAAATAATGAAAGGCATGTAAGAAAGATGTCATGGGAATAAGGTTTAATGATGAAACTTAGACTGAGATTAGTTACATGATTAGATTACATGGCCCATGTAGTTGTGCCCTCAGGAGAATGCTAAGGTTAGACCATCTCGTAGGAAGAAGAGCAGAGGGATAATCTTGGAGGAGGAAGCCTCCAGGCATAGGAAGAGACCGGATGCATCCTCTGAGGATGATTCTCAACCTAAAACCTTAAGAAATGGATAGAGAAAGAGAGGACACATGAGTCAGATAACTTAGTTGTCCATGCATGCACAAACATGGGTTAGACATGCTAGCTTTAAGTAAAAGTTTTGAGTACACATGAGAAACATAGACTATGTGTGGTTGCATGACCCCTAGTGCCTTTCGGTGACTCGACCTCTGGTGGGACATGCCTGATAAGGAGAGCAGAGCTAGGAGAGAGGGATAACACCCTAATTCATAAGGTTAGTGGTGACCGAATAAGAACCCTAACAAGCATATATGAGAAGGAAAGAGGCATGCACCTACATATAAGTGAGTGACATCAAGACATGCAATAGGTTTTAGTCCTAAGCCAGAGTGGTTATGCATGTTGGTTTATGAGTTAGGCATGCTGAAAGATATGAACAAGGAGCTTTGTGGTGATCTCAACTGTACATAAGATTTGATAGTACGTTTTAGCCAGGTGAGAATAAATGTGTATCCTAGGAGCCTTAACCCCATCTTCTAAGAGGGAATCCCTAGTATTAGGCTAGTTAGACAATTAGTTTAGGAGAGAGCAAGACCCAAAAGGAGAAGGTTGGAAACCTAGACTATAGGACATGAGGAATCATGAGAAGGTTTGGTATGATATGGCCTAGAATAGATGATCCTAAGTAGATGTGCAAAGTTGCTTCATGTATGATCTATAGAGGCTTCTTGTACATGGTGTGTAGATGATATGATTGCCTACTTTTTTTAAGGTGTAGGTAAGAGATTTCCAAAGATCCTGGAGAGGCATGGTATAGTAACAAGTCATGAGGCCTCATACCCAGTTGGTTGTCCTTGTGTAGGACTCTATGGGTTGTTCATGTAGAAGAATGTTAGGAAGTATATGCCATATCATGAATAGGTTTGGTATATGTTTGAACAACTGAGCGTGCAGTTTAGATAACTAATGCATAAGAGGTGATCCTGGGGTTCTGAGACCCAAAGAGGGGAAGTAAAGGTACCTAGGTGCACATAATTCTCATGAGGTTGAAGTGGGTTCATATGATTTAAGCATGACACCACCCCCATGTGTTGGAGTGAGGAGGAAACCTTACTTGAATGGAGATATAGGATTGATGAGCCACTCATACAAGTTCGTGACATATGTTGCATAATATTGGTCCAACCTAGAGGAATGATGAATGAGTATGACATACCAAGGAACTTTGACATGTGCATAGGTATAATGATAGGGGCCATGCTTATACATGACGATATGAACCTTGGATGCAGGAAAGTTTTGTAACCTTTGTTACTATCAAGTGATAGTTTTCTCCTATCCTGGGAAAGGACCCTTCATGTAGAAGTGAGTACCCACTCTTGTTTAGGTTTGAGGTAACCTTAAGAGGTCACTTATCAGAGCTTGAGAGGCTAAGTTCAAGAGCACGTAGAGTAGTATGTATCTATAGACCCATGTACGACCATCTCTAAGGGACATAATGATATGCTACTATGGAGGTTACTTGTAGTATGGGGTTAGACTGAGATAGGTAGGTTGCCATGTTTCCCATGAAGGGATGTAAGGTCAACCATGAGTGCCCAGAGGGATGATGGAGTTTTGGGTGAGGATTCTAAGTGTAAGGACCCTAACCTCCATTTAGGGCTTATCCTATTTTCTTTGCTCAACCCTGATGTTTAGTTGCTTGCTAATCATCTTCAGTGGCAATTAGGGTTTCTTTGTGCTTGTTGAGTGTTGGAGGTGCTACTTGCAAATTACCCAAGTCTAGGGTTTGTGGGCAAGTTGTCACCTCGAGAAGTGTTCCTCTCTCTCCTTGCTTCCTCTAGTGTTGAGAGGAAGGGTTGGGCTTGTTGGTTGAGTTTCTCTGGGCTTGGATGAGCCTTGTTGGGCCTTGTTATACCTTGCTTGAGCCTTGCTTGACCTTGTTGGACCTTATGTTGGGCAAGAATGCCCTATATTGGCCATGGGTGTGTCGCCCAGGGAGTATGTCGGGCATGGAGATGGGGTGTATCGCCCATGGACCCTTTGACCCTTTGACCTCATTTGTGTCACCACTAGTGGACACTTGGTGCTTGATGCTTGCATGTGGCAATGGCCTTGGACATGTGTTTAAGATGAGATAGAGAGGTGGCATTGCCCATGGACAAGTGTCCCTAGGTGGGTGACACCTTGCTTTGTCTTACCTTGGTTTCTCCTCCACCCTCTCCTATATATGTACCTTCTTTCTCTTGCTAGGGATCCATTTAGTTCCTTAGTTTTCTCTCTTCCTTGGTGGACGAAACTCTTCCTTTACAAAGCTTGGTGGCCGATCCTTCTCTTTGGAGTCTTCTTCTTCTTCTTCCTATGAAGGTGGGCAAAAGTGGAGCTTGGAGCTTGCTTAAGGCGGGTTACATAACTCCTAACCCTAACCTTATTAACTTCTTCCATAATCTTGTATGTTTTCATATGATCTTTCGGCCATGTATGTTCTAAGATATGTTTCTTGCTTAGTTGCACTTAGTTGGCCGAACCATGTTTTAGGGTTTCTTGGTTGAGAAACCCCCTTTCCCTCCTTGGTCTAGAGGAGTGAGCTTGAGCTCTAGTAATGTGGGCAATACCCCTCTCTTGTTTAAGTTGAGAGGTGAGCTTGTGTTCTAGTTGCTTGAGCAACACCCTCCTCCCACCATTGATTCGAGAGGTGAGCTTTTTGGTAGATGGAGCCTTGTGTTGAGGTTGATCCTTGTGGTTGCCTGAATTGTGATAAGAGGTTGTGCAACACCCCTCTCTCTTGGTTGTTGAGAGGTGAGCCGATCTTCTTGATCAATCTAGTGTTTGGTGCCTTGTGCTTGAGGTTGATGACAATCTTGTTGGGTTGTATCTTGCACGATATGGCTTTGGGATGGTGCTGCCCGATACCTCTCTTGGACTAGAGTTTTGGGTCGTTATGATGAGGATGTGTTGGGCGTTACACCTTGGTCCTTGCCTTGTGTGTTGGCCGATAGGATGAGGCTAGCTTGGTTGGACGATAGGCTTTTCCTTGGTGCCCTTGTATCGATGAAGGATGTGTGTTGTTGTGGGCATTATCAGGTGGGCCTGGGCACCATGGATCTAGCCGTTATGATAGTTATTGCCTGTTATAACCCTAACCACCGTGGTGCACGACACACATGGATGCACGACATGCCCCATATACCTAGCTGAATGTTATGCTTTGTGCACGATATACCTTGGTCTCTGGTTGCTTGACACACCTTGAGGTGGTAGCCTGACACCCTTGCTTCCGTGACGGCCGATATGTGGCTAGAGTGTCGGCCAAGATATGGTTAGAATGCTTGGGCAATATGAGGGAAGTTACCCTACCCGATACCACCTCTAGTAGGCGCACCCTACCCGCCACACTTCTTGTGAGGGTAGTAGGCACTTCTAGTGAGTGTCATGTTCCGATCGGAAAACCTATCTGCTAGATCTTTTCCATGCAATCACGTTTGATTTATGGTTTGTGAACTTTTGACATGTTTGATAGTAGTGAGGTAATTGGCATAGTAGAATGCACCTATGTAAACATGACATGTATACTTGAAACTCTAATGGCGTGATCTTACATGTGTTTATGATCTTCTTGAATCATGTATATATATAATGATGAGTAATGATAAGCTTGGAAATATATGAGTTGCTTCACATGATGATGCGACCCATGTTGATGGTCATAGGTTTTAGGCATGAATGATAAAGAGAATAATCATCAATGTTGCCCTATATTTGATATTATGATGGCTTTAGTTATCTCTATGAATGTTTACACTAACCATGCAGGTGTTTCATGCGGATGCATAGTCAGGTAAAGGGGCCATGACGTATATATGTTTGAATAACACTGCATTGATGGCCACTCTTGTTGATGAGATAATCTGCATCACCAGTATGATGTGTTTGGGGTCTGAGGACCTGAGTTTGGCCAAAGTGCCTAGTGGAGGTGTTATTCTCTGATGATGAGATCAAAGATTGTTATCCCAAGTGATGAGGATGCCTTATGAGGCAGTGGTTCCTTGTGATGAGGGATTGAGATCCCATGATAATGTGATGGTGGTAATAACAAGGTAACTTAATGTTATGTATGTGTTACAACCTGGTTGCCTCAACAATCCACTTAAAATATACTAACTAATCACAGTGGAACATGTTATGTAGTTTCCCTGGCCATATATCCATCATCGTAAGTACCTGGTGATGGTGAAATGGGTTCTCCTACGGGTTAACCCGGAGCGCATATTGCGGAATATGTGAGGTTTCTCCTAGCCTAAAATAGAGAGCATTCAAGTGCAGCTGCGGTTGCAGACTCGGGATAGATAGAGCATGGTGAACAGGCCCATGGCTCAGTGTGATAGAGCATGAATGTCTTCATGGCTCAGGGAGCACGGTGAACTGGCCCGTGGCTCAGAGATACTAGCGCCGAGACTTGTACTAAGGCGGGATAGAGAAAGGGTAGCCTACGGAAGCTGACCTTGTGGCTGAGGCCACTTAAGCATGAGACTGTGGTCCTGCTTTGGTTCTCGTACACTGACCACGAGGTGGTGAGGTCGTGGAGTCCGGCTCTTCCATTGACCTTCTATAGCACCGGCTTTGGGTTTCGCAACCGAAGGTTGGATTTGAGCGGTACGGCTCACTTCCTCAGGGCAAAACAATATGTAATCCAATCGAATAGTATTTATTGCTTAAGGCAAAACACGAAACATTGGTTGAGGCCCTTCTTGTGTAGTTGATCTTGTTATACCTTGCACTTACTTATACATTCTTTATGTTATGTGGTAAGATCTTATAAATCTTATCTTCTGAATCATGTTCCATAAAGAAATGATTGGTTACATGCCATCTGTGCATCCTGGTAAGTTCGATGATAATAATAATAATCTTGCTCAATATGTTGCTCTTATTCTATACCTTATCAGTTGTCTGCTGTTATTGCTTTATCTTTCTGAGGTTTTATAGTTTCGGCGGGGAGTTATGTTTCTCACTGAGACTGTGTGTCTCACCCCGCTGGTTTACAACCTTTTTAGGTGTTCGCGCTAGACGTGGTGGTGGTCGCAGAGTTGCGGCCGAGCAACAAGAAGAGCTGTGGAAGGAAAGAGATGGATGCGTTGCTGTTTTGGTTGTTTTGTAGTATAGAGTCCTAGAGTCATCCCTGTACTCTCAGGTCCTCAGAGGCATTTTGATGTTTTTTTACGATGTATAGCTGTGGAAGCTTTGTATATCCTGCTGCTGGTCGGATGTGGCCCATTATGTATATATAAATAGGTGATAAACTCATGTGATGACAAGACAGTTGATCTGTTAAACTGTGAACATGTATCTAGGCTTGAAATTGTCTTATAACCTATTTTCTTGCATGATGAGGATCTGGATGCAATAGTTTCTTGGTTTATCTTCTTTCTGAAATCAGTTTTAATTACCCCTTGTTTTTGGCAATAGGTGGTTTATGGTATTTTCCACACCTTTTCACGTGGCACCTCGTTGTCTGTGTGATAGCGGGATGTGTCACCACAAAGCATGGTATCAGAGCTCTAGGTTCGCTGAGTCTACAGGGATTTTGGACTAGGTTGTGTATGTTCTTGTGAGTTTTCTAGATTTTCTTAAAATTATCTTCTGCCCTCAGAAGAAGAAAAAGCCAAGATGTCTGGAAATCATGAAGAACATGTTGCCGAGAGCAGCGATGTTGCATCAGTTGATGGAGCGGGAGGGCAGGCACATGGAGATCGGGTGCCTGAGGTCCCCCAACTTGACCCAGCCATTTTCGAGAATCCTGCCTACCAACATCTTATGGGGAAGATGATGGCTATGATGAATCTCATGGTAGAGAGATTGCCAGTGCCTCCACCGAGAGCACAAGCTCCCCATGGTGAGACATCGGGTATTGGGAAGACCTTTGAGCGGCTTCGCTGAGTCAGAGCTTCAGACTATGCTGGGACGGCTGATCCAACGGATGTAGATCTGTGTCTGACAGGTCTTGAGAAGGCCTTCTGAATCCTCGACATCCCCGAAGCAGACAAAGTCAAGCACGTTGTCTACCTTCTGAAGGGTAGTCCTGGTCACTGGTGGACCATCGAGGAGGAAAAGCGACCCAGTGAGGTGATCAGTTGGGAGGTTTTCCGACAAGAGTTCGTCAGCAGATACTTTCCGAAAATGTATCTGGACGAGAAGATCAGCCAGTTCGAGCATCTATGCCAAGGAACGATGAACATCACCGAGTATGAAGCCAAGTTCATGGACCTGTTAAGGTTTTGTCCTCACATGGAAATGACAGATGACGATCGAATCAAATGTTTTGAGAAAGGCATGAGTGTTGAGCTGACAACACATGCTTCTGTGCTGGAGAATAGAGAACAATTTGCTACATTCGTGTAGTCTTTCTGAAGGATTGAACGGTCAGTCAAGGAGAAAAGAGAATCCATATCTAAGAAAAGGCCCGCTCAGTTCCAGGGACAGAGGTTTGGTGGCTTCAAGAAGCCAAGGTTTTCAGCACCTTCCATGATGAAAGGGTCTAGTGTAACGTCAAAGTGGTCTCCAAGTAAGGGAAGAGGTTATGTTTCTTCACCATCAAAGTCCCATAGTACAGCATCAGTGGCAGTGACAGGGTCGTCTAGGCCACAGTTGGAGGATAGGGCATGCTATATGTACAGACAGATAGGGCATTTCAAGTCAAACTGCCCAAGGAAGGATGTTGAAGTGACACAGCAGCCAAGTAGTAGCAGAGGGCGAGGACGGTGTCAGGCGTCACAAGCATGATCGACTGCTCAAGGAAGCAGAGGACGTGGACAGCAAGCAACGGCTCAATTCTACGCTATGAGTTAGTCGGAAGCAATAGTCAACCCGCGAGTGGTAGCAGGTCAGATGGAGTTGTTTCATTCTGATTTGTCTTCTTCTTGCTTTATATCTGGTTGACCCTGGTGCTACACACTCTTTTATTGCCCTTAGTATGCTTGAAAACTATCTTTTACATGTTAGTTGTAAGAAAGATAGCTTGTTGTTAGAGACCCCTCTTGACGGTTCATCAATTCTTCGAGAAGTGTGTCCATCCTGTGTCCTATCTTTTTTGGGACACAAGATACAAGTGGATCTTATACCACTTAATATACATGGATTCGATGTGATCCTTGGGATGGATACCTTAGAGAAGTATAAGGTTGTGTTGGATTGTAGTTCCAAGCAGGCAGTGTTTGTTGATGATGGAGAGAAGTGGATCTTCCAAGGAGATAGGAAGATTCTTTTGACATGTCTTGTATCAGCGATGGTGGCAGAAAAGTTGTTACGACAAGGATGTATGGCGTTCTTAGCTCACATTGTGGATACCAAGGCAAAGGGTCCTAGCCTTGAGGAGGTGACAGTCGTTCAAGAGTTTGCAGATGTGTTTCCTGATGAGTTCCCCGGTGTTCCTCCACCTCGAGAGATTGATTTCGAGATCAATCTAGTTCCAGGAACACAACCAGTTGCACAGACGCCGTATAAGATGGCTCCAGTAGAGATGGCAGAGCTCAAGAAGCAGTTACAAGAGTTGTTGGAGAAAGGTTTCATCTGATCGAGTACGTCGCCTTGGGGTGATCCAGTGTTGTTTGTTAAGAAAAAGGACGGATCGATGCGGCTATGCATAAACTACCGACAGTTGAAAAAGGTCATGATCAAGAACAAGTACACGTTGCCAAGGATAGACGATCTGTTCAATCAGTTGTGTGGTGCTACAGTGTTTTCAAAGATCGATCTATGGTCTGCATATCATCAGTTGAGGATTAAGGTGGATGACACACCAAAGTCAGTTTTTAGGACAAGGTATGGTCACTTCGAGTTTTTGGTTATGCCGTTCGGGCTAACCAATGCGCCTGCTGCTTTCATGGATTTGATGAACAGGGTGTTCCATTTGTTTCTAGATCAGTTTGTTGTAGTCTTTATAGATGACATTTTAATCTACAGTCTAGATAGTCAAAAGCATGAACAACATCATCGACAAGCGTTGACTCTCCTTCGCCAGCATCAGTTGAATGCCAAGTTTAGTAAGTGTAAATTCTGGTTGAAAGAAGTAACTTTCTTGGGTCATGTGATATCTGCAGAAGGAGTTAAAGTGAACCCGAAGAAGGTGGAGTCTGTTGCAGAATGGGAACAACCAAAGACGCCGACCGAAGTTCATAGTTTCCTGGGTTTAGCAGGATACTACCGGAAGTTTATAAAGGACTTCAGTGTGATCGTGTTGCCAATGACAAAGTTGACTAGGAAGGATATACCTTTTGTCTGGAGTGATCGTTGCCAACAAGCTTTCCAAAGTTTGAAGGAGAAGCTGACTATTGCTCCAGTGCTAGTACTGCCAGAGCCTGGGAAAGGCTATGTTATTTTCTGCGGTGCTTCCAAAAAGGGCTTAGGATGTGTGCTGATGCAGGAAGATCATGTAGTTTCTTTTGCTTCACGACAGCTTAAGAAACATGAGGAGAACTATCTGACTCGTGATTTGGAGTTGGCAGCGGTGGTTCATGCATTAAAGGTTTGGAGACATTATCTTTATGGGGAAGTGTGTGAAATATTTACAGATCATAAGAATTTGAAGTACATCTTTTCGCAGAATGAGCTAAACATGCGACAGCGCCGTTGGATGGAGCTAATCAATGATTACGACTGCACCATTGAGTACCATCCCGGTAAGGCAAATGTGGTGGTTGATGTGCTTAACCGAAAGTCTTCTTCTCTCTCCACAAAGAAGGCACAGTTGAGTTCCTTGGTATGCCATAGATGGGATATGTTTATATCCTTGTGATAGATGAATGTGCAGATGGAAATTTCCTTGTTAGCAGGACTTTTGGCACAAATGCAAGTTAAGCCCACGCTGAGGTAGCAAATCAAAGATGCACAACAAACAGATGATACAGTGCAGTTGATTAGATCAGAGTTTGGCAGCAAAAAGCGTGATGTGTTCCATGAGTCTGAGGATGGACGAGTTTGCTATCATGATAGGATGGTAGTCCCCGATGTTGATGATCTTAGGAAGCTAGTGCTCGAGGAAGCACACACATAGATTTATGCTATGCATCCGGGAGTCACCAAGATGTATCACAATCTGAAGGACCTGTATTGGTGGCATGGCTTGAAGAAGGATGTAGCCGAGTTTGTGGCTAGGTGTTTGGTATGTCAACAAGTTAAGGTGGAGCATCAGAAGCTGGAAGGTACGTTGCAACCCATGTCAATACCACAGTGGAAATGGGATCACATAACCATGGATTCCGTAGTTAGTCTGCCCAGGACAACTAGGAATCATGATTCCATTTGGGTGATAGTGGACAGATTGACGAAGTCTGCTCATTTCATACCTGTGAAGACAACGTATACAGTCGAGAAGCTCGCTGAAGTATATGTAGATGAGATAGTACACTTGCACGGCGTACCAGGAATGATAGTTTCTGACAGAGGTCCTCAGTTCAAGAGTCGTTTTTGGGAACAGTTGCACAAAGCTTTGGGAACGCAGTTGAGGTTCATCACTGCTTTCCACCTCCAGACAGATGGACAGTCTGAGAGGACTATTTAGACTTTGGAGGATCTTCTCTGAGCTTGTGTGTTTCAGTTCCTTGGAAGCTGGGATGTGCATCTTAGTTTGATAGAGTTCGCGTATAACAACAGTTACTACCGGAGCATTGACATGGCTCCTTATGAGGCTCTATATGGAAGGAAGTGCAGATCTCCTTTATGTTGGTATGAGTCTGGTGAGTATCAGCTTTTGGGTCCTGAGTTAGTATAGCAGACAACAGAAAAGATCAAAGTGATACAACAACAGCTGAAAGCAGCACAGGACAGGCAGAAGTCTTATGCAGACAATCGCTGACGACCTTTAGAGTTCCAAGTGGAAGACAAAGTGTATCTCAAGGTCTCTCCATGGAAAGGTGTGCTAAGGTTTGTCCGGAAAGGTAAGCTAGCACTCAAATATATGGGGCCATACCCGGTAATAGCATGTGTTGGCAAGGTAGCTTATGAGTTGGAGTTGTTGCCAGAGTTGCACAGGTTGCATCCAGTGTTCCATGTCAGCATGATGAAGAAAAGTCATCCAGATACAGGGGCAGTGATACAACCAGTTGAGGTTGAGCTTGATGAAGATGTGACTTACAAGGAAGGTCCTGTGATGATCCTTGACAGAAGAGTTAAGAAGCTGAAGAGGAAGGACCTGGTTCTTGTGAAGGTTCTTTGGCATCATCGTGGCATTGAAGAAGCCACGTGGGAGCTTGAGGAAGAGATGAGGAGGAAGTATCCCTAGCTTTTCTCTTTGGATTTAGGGGACGAAATACCTTTTTAGAGGGTTATAGCTTGTAAGGACCCTGAGCTTCGTTTAGGGCTTATCCTATTTACTTTGCTTAACCATGATGTTTAGTTGCTTGCTAATCACCTTTAGTGTCAATTAGGGTTTGTTTGTGCTTGTGGAGTGTTGGAGGTACTACTTGCAAATTACCCAAGTCTAGGGTTTGTGGGAAAGTTGTCACCTCGAGAAGTGTTCCTCTCTCTCCTTGCTTCCTCTAGTGTTGAGAGGAAGGGTTGGGCTTGTTGCTTGAGTTGCTCTGGGCTTGGATGAGCCTTGTTGGGTCTTGTTATATCTTGCTTGAGCCTTGATTGACCTTGTTGGACCTTGTGTCGGGCAAGAGTGCCCTGTATCGGCCATGGGTGTGTCGCCCAGGGAGTATGTCAGGCATGGAGATGGGGTGTATCGTCCATGGACCCCTTTGACCCTTTGACCTCGTTTGTGTCACCACTAGTGGACACTTGGTGCTTGATGCTTGCATGTGGCAATGGCCTTGGACATGTGTTTAAGATGAGATAGAGAGGTGGCATTCCCATGGACAAGTGTCCCTAGGTGGGCGACACCTTGCTTTGTCTTACCTTGGTTTCTCCTCCACCCTCTCCTATATATGTACCTTCTTTCTCTTGCTAGGGATCCCTTTAGTTCCTTGGTTTTCTCTCTTCCTTGGTGGACGACACTCTTCCTTTGCAAAGCTTGGTGGCCGATCCTTCTCTTTGGAGTTTTCTTCTTCTTCTTCCTCTGAAGGTGGCCGAAGGTGGAGCTTGGAGCTTGGACCTTGCTTAAGGTGGGTTACATAACTCCTAACCCTAACCTTATTACCTTCTTCTATAATCTTGTATGTTTTCATATGATCTTTCGGCCATGTATGTTCTAAGACATGTTTCTTGCTTAGTTGCACTTAGTTGGCCAAATCATGTTTTAGGGTTTCTTGGTTGAGAAACACCCCTTTCCCTCCTTGGTCTAGAGGAGTGAGCTTGAGCTCTAGTAATGTGGGCAATAGCCCTCTCTCGTTTAAGTTGAGAGGTGAGCTTGTGTTCTAGTTGCTTGAGCAACACCCTCCTCTCACCATGGATTCGAGAGGTGAGCTTTTTGGTAGATGGAGCCTTGTGTTGAGGTTGATCCTTGTGGTTTCCCGAATTGTGATAAGCGGTTGTGCAAGACCCCTCTCTCTTGGTTGTTGAGAGGTGAGCCGATCTTCTTGATCAATCTAGGGTTTGGTGCCTTGTTCTTGAGGTTGATGACGATCTTGTTGGGTTGTATCTTGCACGATATGGCTTTGGGATGGTGCTGCCCGATACCTCTCTTGGACTAGAGTTTTGGATCGTTATGATGAGTATTTGTTGGGCGTTACACCTTGGTCCTTTCCTTGTGTGTTTGCCGATAGGATGAGGCTAGCTTGGTTGGACGATAGGATTTTCCTTAGTGCCCTTGTATCGATGAAGGATGTGTGTTTTTGTGGGCGTTATCTGGTGGGCCTGGGTGCCATGGCTCTAGCCGTTATGACAGCTATTGCCCGTTATAACCCTAACCAGTGCACGAAACACATGGATGCACGACATGCCCCATAGACCTAGCTAAACGTTATGCTTTGTGCACGATATACCTTGGTCTCTGGTTGCACGACACACCTTGAAGTGGTATCCGACACCCTTGCTTCCATGACGGCCGATATGTGGCTAGAGTGTCGGACGAGATATGGTTAGAATGGTTGGGGGATATGAGGGAAGTTACCATGCCCGATACCACCTCTAGTAGGGGCGCCCTACCCGTCACACTTCTTGTGAGGATAGTAGGCACTTCTAGTGAGGGTCATGTTCCAACCGGAAAACCTATATGCTAGATCTTTTCCATGCAATCACGTTTGGTTTATGGTTTGTGAACTTTTGACATGTTTGATAGTAGTGAGGTAATTGACATAGTAGAACGCACCTATGTGAACATGACATGTATACTTGAAACTCTAATGGCATGATCTTACATGTGTTTATGATCTTCTTGAATCCTATATAAATATATATATATATATATAATGATGAGTAATGATAATCTTGGAAATATATGAGTTGCTTCACGTGACGATGCGACCCATGTTGATGGTCACATGTTTTAGGCATGAATAATAAAGCGAATAATCATCAATGTTGCCCTATATTTGATAGTATGATGGCTTCAATTATCTCTATGAATGTGTACACTAACCATGCAGGTGTTTCATGCGGATGCATAGTCAGGTAAAGGGGCCATGAGGTATATATGTTTGAATAACACTGCATTGATGGCCACTCTTGTTGATGAGATAATCTGCATCACTAGTATGATGTGTTTGGGGTCTGAGGACCTGAGTTTGGCCAAAGTGCCTAGTGGAGGTGTTATCCTCTGATGATGAGATCAGGGATGTTTATCCCAAGTGATGAGGATGCCTTATGAGGCAGTGGTTCCTTATGATGAGGGATTGAGATCCCAAGATAATGTGATGGTGGTAATAACAAGGTAACTTAATGTTATGTATGTGTTACAACCTGGTTGCCTCAACAATCCACTTAAAATATACTAACTAATCATAGTGGAACATGTTATGAAGTTGCCCTGGCCATAGATCCGTCATCATTAGTAGCTGGTGATGGTGAAACAGGTTCTTCTACGGGTTAACCTGGAGCACATATTGCCGAATATGCGAGGTTTATCCTGGCCTAAAATAGAGAGGATTTGAGTGCAGCTGCGGTTGCAGACTCGGGATAGATAGAGCATGGTGGACAGGCCCATGGCTCAGTGTGATAGAGCATGAATGCATTCATGGCTCAGGGAGCACGGTGAACTGGCCTATAGCTCAGAGATACTAGCGCCGAGACCTGTACCGAGGCGGGCTAGAGAAAGGGTAGCCTACGGGAGCTGACCCTGTGGCTGAGGCCACTTAAGCATGAGACTGCGGTCCTGCTTTGGTTCTCATGCACTGACCACGAGGTGGTGAGGTCGTTGAGTCCGGCTCTTCCATTGACCTTGTATGGCATCGGCTTTGGGTTTCTCAACCGAAGGTTGGATTTGAGCGGTACGACTCACTTCCTCAGGGCATAACAATATGTAATCCAGCCGAATAGTATTTATTTCTTAAGGAAAAACACCGAACATTGGTTGAGGCCCTACTTGTGTAGTTGATCTTGTTATACCTTGCAGTTACTTATACGTTCTTTATGTTATGTGGTAAGATCTTATAAATCTTATCTTGTCAATCATGTTCCATAAACAAATGCTTGTTTACATGCCATCCGTGCATCATGGTAAGCTCGATGATAATAATAATCTTGCTCAATATGCTGCTCTTATTCTATACCTTATCAGTTGTCTGCTATTATTGTTTTATCTTTTTGAGGTTTAATAGTTTCGGTGGGAAGTTATGTTTCTCGCTGGTACTATGTGTCTCACCCCACTGGTTTACAACCTTTTTAGGTGTTCGCGCTAGACGTGGTGGTGGTCGCGGAGTTGTGGCCGAGCAGCAAGAAGAGCAGTAGAAGGCAAGAGATGGATGTGTTGTTGTTTTGATTGTTTTGTAGTATAGAGTCCTAGAGTCATCCATGTACTCTCAGGTCCTCGAAGGCATTTTGACGTTGTTTTATGATGTATAGCTGTGGAAGCTTTGCATATCCTGCTGCTGACCGGATGTGGCCCGTTATGTATATATAAACAGGTGATGAACTCATGTGATGACAAGACAGTTGATATGTTAAACTGTAAACATGTATCTAGGCTTGAAATTGTCTTATAACCTGTTTTCTTGCCGGATGAGGATCTAGATGTAATAGTTTCTTGGTTTATCTACTTTCTGAAATCGGTTTTAATTACCTCGTGTTTTTGGCAATAGGTAGTTTATGGTGTTTTCCGCACATTTTCGCGTGGCACCTCATTGCCTGTGTGATAGCGGGATGTGTCACCACACTAAGGATGAATCAAAGGAACCACCAGATACGATAGAATCCTAAGTCAGTAATAAGATCAATGAGGGATAATACTTATGGAAGTAGGAGTTGATGGCTCCCTAAATGCACCAGACCATATGGTCAGGAGGTAACAACTACCATTGCCCAAGGCCCATGGGTTAGGAGGTTGGCCACCTTCATGAGTTCATGGGGCCTAAGGGGTAAATATGAGAGGCACTCCCTAGATTCATAAGGGTAAGATCACCCCAAAAGTACCGACACCCTAGAGACCTTGAGGGAATGACTAAGGATTGTACATAGGAGTGATGATAAGACCCAAAAGTGATGGGAAAGATCTTCCCATGGGTGGAAAATATAGATTTGATATATTCATGGTGTGGAGTCATGTGAAGTATGTTTCAACTTAGACTGGAATGTGTAATGGTGATGTGTGATGCACCATCTCTACCCTTGGAATGGGATGAACTCTATATTTGGACTGCAACCAAATGCTTATTTCATCTTGTTTTAGGTGTGAGAGACAAGAAAAAATGCATGTCATGCTAAGGATAAAAGTGATATGAGAGATAAATACTTGAGTTGAAACCTTTTTATGATGCTTTAGGGTTAGAGGAAGTACTAAACCCTTTTGAGAGTATATTAGATAGATGATTTGAAAGAATAAGGTGAACAATGGTAATTACCATATGAGGATATACCTATCAAGAGTAGATTCTATGAGTTAAAGATTTGTTTTGGTAACCAAGATAATGGATGCAAGAGCATGCGGTTTTTCCTGACTCAGATAGACCTAATCCTGAAGACAAAGGTGATGAGTGGAGTATATGAAGGTTTTTGTTTTCACCATAATTGATCACTCAAGTAAGCTAATGTGATAGCATATGCTCTTATCAAAAATAGCTCAGGTGTGTATCTATCTTGTTTAGCTAGTGGAGAGGGTCAGAAGAGGTTGCTAGGTGGACCTTGTGACCATTTTAAGACTAGACCTGTGTGGCTAACATCCAGATACAGCCAGACATGTAGACTGAGTTTGTAATTTACCAGTTAGCCAGCCCAGGGCTTGTAGAGATGAAAGGTTTGTTAGAGAAACCTCAGATGCACCTCTCAGGGAGAGTAGGTGGTGGAATCCACTACTAGAGTGTTTTTTGGTTTTTGAGGATTCTCCCTTGAAGAATCATGTCGTGCAAGAAGCTCATGATTCTAAGTACACCGCACACCCTCGTACTATCAAGTTGGTTAAGGCTTGAAGCGGTAGCTTGTCTGGATACAATGTCAAAGGAACCAAGTCATGTCCTATATGTGAGGAAAATACAGATTCTATCAGTCTGAAGATGCCTAGAATGAAAAAGGCTATAGAAGCATATGTGGCCATTTGTCACGCGTGCCAGAGGGTGAAGGTTGAACACCAATGACCTAGTGGATTTCTATAGATGATTGGAAATTCCCTATTGGAATGGGAACAGATCACCATGGACATTGTGGTGGGTCTCCCTGAGACCAAGAGAGGTCATGCTGCCATATGAGTTGTAGTAGATCACCTTACCTAGTCAGCACTTTTCCTTGTGTTAGAGACCACTACCAATGTTATAGGTCTAGTTGAACTATATACGAGAGAGACAGTTTGACTACATAGTGAGTTGAGTTCAAATATTCTTGAGCATGGCCTTAAGTTTACTTCCATGTTGTGGAAGTAGGAGCATGGAGAACTCAATACTAGATTGAAGTTTAGCACAACAGAACACCCCCTGACTGATGGACAGTCAAGAAAGGATGATCCAAACTTTTAAGGGTCTATTGAGAGCATATGTGCTCGTTTGGGGTGGATCATGGGAGCAGTACCTTCCCAGAGATGAGTTTTTCTCATTACAATAGCTAACAAAGCCAATATCAGGATGTATGAAGATCTTTATGAGAGGTTATGTCGGTCTCCGCTTCACTAGGATGATGTCGGCGAGAGAACCTTGTGGAGGTCAGAGAAACCATAGTTGTATGTTGATAAAGTCGCTTTGATCGAGCAAAGGTTGAAGAAAGCCCATGATCGACAGGAGTAGCATGTTGATGCGAAGCAGACTGACTTGCACTTCATTGTGGGTGAACGTGTGTTTCCAAAAATCTAACCCCTCCGACCTATGGCTAAGAATAAAGGAAAGATGAGTCCTTACCATATGGGTCCGTTTGAGATTTTAGAATGGATTGGTGAAGTTGCTTCTTGTTTAGCCTCACCCCCTTAGGATAATATGATGCAAGATGTGTTCCATGTGCCCAGTCTAGAGCGCTATCTGAGGTACCCGAGCCATGCACTGGGCATTGAACCTATTGAACTCCAAGGGAGGATGACTTACCCTGAGTCACCTATGAGGGTACGAGATACCTAGGTGAGAGAGCTCATGAGTAAAGGATAGAGATGGTAAAGGTTTTTGGAAGCACCATGGAGAGGATGAAGCCACATGAGAGCTAAAGATGGGCATGGAAAAGTCTTATCCTAAATTGTTTGTATGTTTGGAGGGATTTTGAGGGAAAAATTCCTATAAGAGGGGAAGGATGTTACAACCTCAATTTTCAGGTTTATATTGATTGAGGTGCAATTTCTCAAATAAAATGTATATGCATGAAAATTGTATGATTTAAGGGGTTTCTTTTGCAATATTTCCCTTGAATGTATGTTTTCGTGGATCCTACTAATTTAGTGAGTCCAATGTGATAAAAAGAGAAGAAAAGATAAAAGAAATCTCATAATAAATAAACAGGATAAAGAAATAAAGATAATGGTGAGAATTATAAAGAACTCTCTAGAAAGTGGTATGTATGACCTTTATTGATTAGGTTTCAAATCCACTTGGTTTCTAATGATAAAAGGTATTCAAATAAATAAAGTAGAAGAAAAAGAAAGAGAAAATATGAATTTTAATTGCATAAATATGAAGTTTGAGTAGATAACTTGCATATGATTACAAGTATCTTTTACTTTCAAATTTTAGTCCCAAACTTTGTACACAAGTAGTTTAAGTTATTATGAACTTCCCTTTCAAATTTGGGATCAAAAAGTTAAGCGGTTTAGGAAATATGTTTTTTTTGTACGATTTCCTAAAGTCAGAAGGATATTATTTAATGTCACGATTTGAATTAATTTGGGACTCAATACCCCTTTGATTTAGTAGCCTTCTGGCCATTCGATGAATGATCCAACGAATATGGATCATCTCCCAACTTGGGCTTAGGTGGCAGCCGTGCCTACAATACCCTTGAGTTTCTCAAATCCCAATCTCACTCTCCTTTCCCCCCATTATTTTCCATTCATGCCCCATTAGATTCGGGAGTGTGAATCTGACCAGGTTGACCTATGATTTCTTAGTATCGTGCATGATTGGGATTTTCCCCAAATCGGCATGGGAGTCGACCTCCATTGATGGACACCCTGGAGCTCCCAACCTATTCCCTATATAAGGACCAAGGGATTGGGACCATGAGTCAGGGGAAAGCTTTTGTGAAGTGAGAAGAAGTCCCAGCAGCCCAGAGGTAAGCTGACACACCCACTACCCACAATTCCATGTTCCCCTCCGATAGGGACTCCACCACATGCCCTGGTCTATTCCTCTCCATCTTGTGCGAGACCGCCAACAAGTATGTTCACACTTGGCAATGGTGCCTTCGCCCTTGCCTGACCCTCTGACATGCTAGAGCACAAAGTCAATGACCGTGTTGACCGCCCAAACACTGGCTCTCGAATAGGGACCTCACTAGAGGAAGAAGATGAGGAAGGGTAGAACTACCTTCCCACCCCAGGCGTGTAACATCTCATATTCATGGGTGCAGGGGTACGAGAGTCATTTCACACCCTGACTTGGGTTGCCAACTGAGTTGGCCACACACCGAGGGGGCCGCAGGCCATTGGTCCAGCTGTGGTCCGCGTGGATTCAAGGTATAAACCCCTATTCTGACGTGGCCTCTTCTGATTGGCCTAGACATGTTTATTTTGCAAAAATTCTAGAAATAGATTGGTAACTCAGATGAAGATAAATTATATATAAAATTGATCAGAAAAATGCAAGAAATCCATTAAAAATATAATCGAAGCCTGATTCTGCTTGCAATTCTAAAAGTGTATGAAGTTGTAATCTTTAATGGTTTTATTAATGAAAAACCCTAAGTTTTGATGATAATTATATCTAATGATGTTCCCTGAATATTTTGAGTTGAATATTAACTTGTTGTTAATAAAAGGAAGAATTAGATCTAAAAGGATGATCTTTATGCATAATTGGCTTAATTTAGGGTTCCATGTATATGAAAGTGCATTATTTGCTCTAGAAACCATAATTTTGTCAATTATGAGTTTCAAATTATCTTATTGTGTAATTAGGGTTTTTACGAGTAGTAAATATGTTTTAGGGTTTGTTGACCTAAAAAGGATAAAAGATGAGAAATAGATCTGAGAAACCCTAATGAATCCTAATAAGGCTTAGAAACCTTAGAAAGGAGTCCCAAGCCAATAAGGAGTTGTTTGGGATATGATAGTAACAATTAGGTATTATACAAGTTTTTCAGGATCAAGGGTTGCTTGATTGGTTGCTTGGCTTGCTTGATAGGACATCTTGTTTGGATTGGATATCTTCCATCTTTTGAATCCTAATCAGGTATGTGGTTATTCTTATTTCTAATCATTTTAGTTTCATAGAGATTTATGAGGTTTTACTTATTTCTTGAAATTAAATGCTTGGATGAACTTTGATTCCTGCAATATATAAAGTGACTATGATTATCACCATATATTGCGTATGACTTTCCCGAACCTACATACCACCTCTTGATTTATGATTTATGGTATGATGATGAGAGAACAAGCCCAGGAGGGACGTTCAGACCAAGCCCAGGATGGGAAGCTCATAGGTGGTCAAGCCCTGGATGGGAAGACTACATGGCACCTGGAGCGGTATCCCATAAGGTACCAAGCTCTGGATTGAGAAAGTAGCCTAATGACCATTGCAGGGACTAAACCCCAAAAGAGGGTATACCAGAGGATGGTAAAAATGGTTGGGAAGTTATAATGAAAATGTAAATTTATATTGATAACAAATATTTAATGTGTATATGTTGTTGCAATATATGTGCAAGATTTTGTTTCCCCCACTTACCAGTATAATCTATTATACTGACCGACATTTTGTTTGTAGGTATTTTAGGAATACATGAAAGTGGATGAACATTTAAAGTGACATTTGAAGGATAAATCTAAATAAATATCAGAGGATTTAGATAGATATAACTCTACTTTGGGTAAAGTTCCAAACTCCTATTTTTGAAAGGTATGTCAGAAATAAAAAAATTTCTTGTTTTTGAGCTTAGTTGTGGTATAATTTATTAATTATTTTTTATTATTTGTAAAACCAGTCGATCCTATTTTGGGATAATGACACCAACTTCTTAGACTTCCTTAAATGGGGGTTGATGAGGGGTGGGGTCGTTACAAATACTTAGATAAATCAACTCCCCTCTACTTGTAGAAAATGTGTTTCTATCCTAGATGTATGTGTCACGAACCTATTCAAGGTTCACATCCAATTCACTAGAGGATGATCTTGATAAGATTTAGTGGTGCAATATAGTGAATGTTAAGTACCACCACCCAACAGTTCATGCCTTCTGGAAGAGAGTAGATCAAGGGAGGAGTTTCTACATTGGAAAAGGAGAAGGAGATCTATGTAAGAAGCAACTCATTCATGGATGATGGAAGAAGGAAGGAGGCAATGAGTGATGGATAGGACAAACATGAGAGCTATTCTTCTAGACTATTCACCTAGTCTTATTTATAGCACTAGATAATTCCCTTGTCACAATACTACTTTCCTGATTCGGCACAAGTACATGTTCATTGTTGTATGAAGAGACACTTCCCCATTCTATTTTAAATATTGCTTAGAAAATTATTTAGTTAAGTAGTTATCCTTATGTTTAAAAAGAAAATTTAAGAAAAAATAAAATTACCATAACCCACGAGCCATGTGCCCATTCTTGAGACTAGTTTGAACAGGTGAAGAGAAGTGAGGTGTGGTGTGGTGTGCATGAGCATACACATGTTCATGTATGCATGCATGTGTTGTTCTCTCCATACCCACCAAATGAAGAGAGTACCTCCATCTAGATCTTTTGGATACTATTGTCACATGCACTTCCTACATAAAAGGTAATGCAAAAATTTAAACTAGGCAATGTGGGACTAAATTCCTCTCTCATTCACACAAAGGACTATCTACTACTCAAAGGTACTAGACACCCCAACTCTGGGCTAAACCCATGGTAGCCTTAATTAATATATAACTAATAAATCTAACACAAATGTCTTTGTTCTTGTTGGTATAAAGGGATTAAAAGTATAAATAACACTCACCATATACTCCCCACCATCTCAATTTCCTAGTAAACTACAAATCTATATATTTTGATCATCACCTAGTTTAGGACGTTTCTTAACTTAGAAGTGGAGATATGTCCAAGATTGTTTATGTCTCTTATTCTGATCCATATAGGTAAGGAATTTTTCATCGTTTGTTAGAATATAGTCTTGTGCAAATGTAGTCACAATGCTCCTTAGTTTCATGCCTTAGCTTATAGTGAGAATTCCTATTCTTTTTTTGGCTTGTTTAACATTTTGATTAAAATTGTAGCTTCAATTTAGTATGGGAAACATTTGATAAATTCTAGTTACTATAAAACAAATAAGATATATTCTAGTAGTTCCTCTATGTTCTGTTAATATATTTTACTACTAATATTTGAATTATAGATTACCTCCAGTTGTTTTCTTACACTGGGATTAAGAGAGGCATTCTCTTCCTCTCTTCCATGCTCATGACGGAGGCTGAATGTTCAGGGGGGTGGTAAATCAAGGCGACAAGTGGGATTCAAACATGGGTCCCTTTGTTAGGAGACACTGTGCTTGACCACTTGAGCCACTCCTTATCAACAGTTATTTTCTTACACTATTAGGCTTGTTGTGTTTCTTTTTCAACCTTGAGATGATATAGGTTCTTGTGTGTGAGATATGAAGAACACAATGTTCTTTTGCAATTAGTTGAGTGTCTAGGCCTTAACATTTGGAAGATTATTATTTTAGTGCCTTCTAATGATTGATTAGTCTTAATATATTGAATCAAGCCACTTCCTTGCAAGCTTCATGGCATTTGATATAGGTAGTTTGAACAAACCTTATTTGATACACCTATAAATTAATCTGGTGGTGGATTTGGGATTTTTAATAAAAATTCCTGAAAAGAGAATGATTTTGGAAAATATGAACAATGTGACTTCTATTTTGTGCTAATTTGAACTGGAAATAAACAAGGTTTCTTCTGAGAAATCATATTTTCTCTATATAGTTTGGTTTAGTTTAGTCTTCCTCTTATTTTATTCAAATATTTTTGTGTTGTAAATCACTCTATTGGACCTAGAGGCAATGATTTTTCCTTCTATGTTGTTTAGATTTCTACAAGGCCCCAAGCAATGACCTCTACAAGACACGTAGTTTATAAGCTATGTTGCTAAGTAGTATGTAACATTTTTATAAATTTAGATCCTTCATGAGTTTTTAAGGGTTCATATGTATCTGTTGGTTGCATTGTACATGTTTCTTATTTATTTTAAATGTTTTGGGTATTATTGTGAATCCTTGATGATATTTTACTATCTTAAATGCCCAAGTTAACCCTAAAAGTCTCTCAACAAAGATTTTTGAAATAAAAAAGGCTTTCAATGAGCTTATATAGTGCATTGCATTTATTATTTATTAGATTATGCATCCCTCTTATTGCATCCAATTTTGTTTTTGTTGTAGATTACTTTATAACTACTAGAGACAGTGATTGTGCCTTCGATGGTGTTTGCAATTCTACAAGCCACAACTAAAGAGTCTCAAGATAGTGGGAATTTATTACTTGTTATTTCTAAATAGTTTGAAACATTTTGGTAGTATTTAAATGCTTCATGACTTTTCAAAATGCATGTGTGTCTAAGATGCTTTTTTACCTATATATTATTGATTCAAGATATTGTGGATGCCACTATCCATCCTAGACAGAAAGGTAATGACTTAAATAACCCAAGCATTCCTATAAGGCCCTCAAATGAGGAATTTAGAAATAAACCTGATTTTTATAATTTAATGGTTTCTACAATATAGTTTTTATTTAATTTAGACTTTCTCTTGTTCTATCAACTATCATTGTATTGTAAATTACTCTATGTATGTTGGAGATAATGATTCAAGATTCAATGCTCTACGGAAACTAGGTGGGACCTAAATAAATGATCTCACGATGGTGAGTACCTTGTATAGAATTTAGATGCTTCACAAGTTTTCACATTTTTTTTTGGATCATGTAAAATATTACTAATAAAAAAGAAGTATAGGTGAGCCTATACTATACAAAGGGTGGTTAATTACATAAACCCCACTGTAATCTAAGAACATGGTCCAAACCCTTATAAATCCCAAGTTTGACCTTACATGTTGCGCTGAGTCTCTCATTGAGATCATCAAAACAAGTAACTCTATCAACCTCATTACCCCCATGGAGTCTTGTATTTCTTTCCTGCCAGATGAGGTAGATAATGGTGGCCACTCCCAGGCCCCCGAAACACATCATGTTCTTGTTCCTGGTAGTCATAAACATGATCTATTGAATACCTTTGGACAATGAAAATGGCGGTAACCCGCCCCAGCCACACTTCAAGGACCAGCGAGTCCATATATATTTGGAGAAAGAACATGCGAAGAAGAGGTGGTCATGTGATTCCACCTCGGAATTGTAGAGAAGGCACACAGGGTTCACCGCCATCCCCCATCTGAGTAATCTGTCGGTAGTGGGAAGATGACCCAGTAGCGCTCTGTACAAGCAACAACTCCACTTAGGCAAGTGGAGTCTGTTCCACAATAGCCTCGCCCAAGGTACCTCTAGCCCATGAGGTTTGAGGAGCCAAGGGTTATCTGATAACCTCAAACACAAACCATTCTCATCAAAAAGATACTTGCTTCTCACCATTAGCCACCCTTGTTTCATTCTACACCAGGTAAGTGAGCTCCCATGGTCCCCATCGACACTCTCCAGACTGTTGTACTGATGCTTCATCCACCTGGACCAAATCGAATTAGTAGCCAACATGAGCCTGTCGATTCTTTTGAGAGTGGAACATTCCACCATAGCTCTTGTATCCTGCAGTCCCAAACCACCTTGATTCAGATTCCCGACAATGGTGTTCTAGGAAACACCATGTGCCTTACCGCCCCATAGGAACCCACTAATAAGGCATCTAATTTTATCTGTGATGAACAAGGGTAAATTAGTTTGGTTGCACCAAAAATGGAACTTAGACATAAAGACATACTTGCACAACACCAACCGTCTAGCCAAGGAAATAGAGATCTCCGCCTATTTTCCTATGGTTGACCAGAGATCATCACTACGAAAAATGGGTTTTTAGTGAAGGTCATTTGTGAAGGACCAAAACCCTTCAAAAATATTGAATTTTTGTGAAGGGTCGTCCTATACAAATGAACTAGTTTCCTTCAGCCGAATTCTTTATAGAAAAGATAATTAGTGAAGGCTTAAAATCCTACCCGAATGTGAAAATTCCGTCACCAGGGTTCCCACCAAAAATTCCCGCCCCACTAATTAGTAATTAGAACTTAATTAGTCAAAACGGTTTTCTTCCCTTATTTGATCGCCGACTATGGACGACGGTTGTTGTCGCCTGAGCAACAGTGGCCCAACAGAAGGAGTGGCTGCCGGTAAGAGGACCCCCCAGTGAAAGCAGTGGTCGTCGGCGTGAACTTTTGTCCAGAAGAAGTGGCTGCCGTGGTGAGGCCGCCCTGCTTCGACCGTGAGGTAGGTCTCCCTGCTTCGACTCTCCCCTTCTTTTCATACGAAGTTGTTTATTTGAACTTTTTTTCATTTGGTACTGTGTTGTTTTCATTGCATTGCATTTCCGGTGGGCACCCTCACTTTCTTCCAACCCAATCTGTATAGAAGACAACTAGGCAGCGGGGAGCCAGGATTCCTGGCTTGGGGGGGCACCGCCGAATAAATAGATCATGGGAACCATGGGTCGGCCTCAAGCACTTGCGGTCTTCTTCCTCGTGCCCATCAACCTGGGATCACTGCTTCCTTGGGTGGCGAGTAATTACTGTCCCCCACGGACACACCCCGCACGACCTCCATGGAGGAAGAACAACCGGTCCCCAAAAATCTGAGATATTTTTCAGTATACTTCGTTGTTATATTGTCATATGAGATAATCTTTATCCGATTTTTTATCTGAAAAGTAACAGTATGACTCCTGCATCCTGGGCGTACTTGGACTCTTGACTTACAAAATGGCAAGTGTGTTGTCGTCCTATAGTATGTCAAAACGGTAAGGCAACACTGTACATTAACTATTTATTTATTAATAAATTCAATAATCAAAAGATTTTAATCCCAAAGAAGATTGCGTTTCCGTAAAACTGAATAACAATTCAGTCCACTCTTGCATAGCAGAAACCCTTAAACATCTTGTCAGTTTCAAATTTTGTGGCTTTCTTTATACCTTTGACTCTGCGGCGGCCGTTGACATTCCTTATTTGGCAATTTTCTACAGCACAACAATAAGTCGGAAACACATCCGCTTTGGAGATTCACAAACTGTAACCAGTTCTAATTTTCCAATACCGACCATCTACTACAATATCATAGACAAAGGATTTGTACACATCGACTTAGTGTCAGCAGCACAACTGAACCCGATGTTCATCAAGATGCATTTTGATTCCATTCATCAGTGTCATTAGGAGGGAGTCCTGTAAAAAGTTTTTCAAAATTTAGTAAGTTTTACATCATTTTAGTTGCATAGTTTTATATTTAAAAGGAGTTAGCTAAGAAGATCATTGGTACATAATTGATGAGCTTTATTCTTTGAGGAATTAAAAAGCACAACTCATATAATCGATTGTACTCGTACTATTCTTGTTCACATTGTTTATATAGTACTATTCAAAGTAATTATGTCATGACTTTTGCATTCTATTGTATACAATTGTTTAGATTGTAATGTACATTGGATCTCCTTATGAAAACTAATAGCACTTTTTCCGAGAGGGACGAAGTAGCTCAAGCGAAGCGTAAGGGATAGTCTCCGGAGAGAAAGGAATTTTAGTTAGAACTGGGTCTCCACCAATCGACGAAGAAAGTCACATCCCTCGTAGGCACCCCCCGTCCTCCCAAGCCTCACCCATCCTCTCTGTATGCCCTTCGTCCACCAACTAATCCACCCACTCGTCCACCTTGACCGCCTCCAGTCTACTCGCCAGTAATGCCCACACCTCCAATCGTCTACCCGCCCGTAGCACCTACTCCTCCAGTAGTCATGTACCCTCCAGTAGCACCACCAACTCCTCCACCTGTTGTTTACCCACCGATAGCACCATCAAATCCTCCACCAAATATTATGTTTTTGCCTTTATTGTTGAAATATTGGATCAAATACAAAGGGCAGACCAAGATTCTCACCGTAAACATTAATGTCCTCCATTGATCTTCATCATATGGTTTAGCTCCTGAAATAACTATATTGGGACGAAATCTTGACGAATTGATAGAAATAATGGCATTACTATCTTTTTGTTATCTCCTAAAATGAGTTTAATGATTGTTTGCATTTCAAATATAACTTAGAAATGTTTTTACATGTAAAAAAAGATTCTAGAATTTTGAATGAGCTGTATTCAAACACAATTCAATGTTATTTGGAAATATAAATATTAAGAGAATCAACATGTTACCTAAGTGTGCATCTTTAATTAATCCTAAAGTTGGAAGCATCCCAATGGAATTTTAAATCATCCCTTTAGACCCTGTAAATTTTTAATCATCTCTATAGAAGTATTTTACATTGATAATTTTTATTTTGAATCTGAAATATCAAAAAATGAATAAATGACATTTAGCATGTGATTCTGTCATATCTCTCTGACATCCATTGATTTTGAAATTGAACTTGTAGGGATAATGATTTCACTTGCTTTTATAGAGCTATGGATCAATCCTTTAGACCCCATTCCTTTTTTAGAGTAAGAACCCAATTGTTGCTTGTTGTTTCATCTACATTTATCTCATAAATCCTTACTGTTTGAAAACATAAATTGCAAACATAAATTTACATAAAAGTTATTTGGTGATGCATTATAAACCTTGTAATTGTACATTTATTTTAATTGTATAAAAGAATTAGCACTAATGAGCGCAAAAATAGGTTAGGTCTTTTTAATATTCTAGAGATCCAAGGAAATATATTCATTTTCATTATTTTATTTCTAGAGACCATATTCATAGATGTATATTGGTAAAAATATTACAATCTAAACTTTTATCTTTTATTAATTTTTTCCTTCAATTCATAGATGGATTTTTTGTGCGATAGAAATTGGATGTATATTGGTAATAGGATGCAAAGTGAAGTATTCCAGTCTAGTTTACAAAAATTTATTGAATTTGCACATACCCATCAAATACCACCCAGACTGGGAAATTTAATTTTCCCTTGTAAAACATACTCTAATAGATACATTAAATCAGAGGACGATGTATTCTTGCATGTCATGAAAAGATTTTATAGAAAAATTTGTTATCTAGGTAATTAATGTTGATTCATCACATATCTTTAAATCTATGGCCCGGTTTTGTGTTCTTGACATTTGCACATTTGTTCAAGCTCTTGAGAAAGTAATTTTGTATGATGTTGGAAATACACTGGTATGTGATAGCCCAAATGAGGCCAAGAAACTTAGTTGGAGTGGGGACAGCTACAAAGGAAACACATTCTAGTTTGTTAATGAGATTGATTGGTGAAGCAACATGTCTTACTCTTCCGCATTGACCTTTGATTTTTGTAGGTTGCTTCACTTTGGGGATCAGTGCAATGAAAGTCTTATTTACCTCCTTTAGTAGTTTGCCTTTCAAGAAGAAATCTTTGATTGTAGTACAGACATCCGGGCCAATAATGTGCCAAGTATTTTTGAAGAAATGGGCGTTAAACCCATTAGGGGCAGGTGATTTTTCATTTTCAACCTTTTTGACCACTTCAAAAATTTCATCATCTGTGACATATCTACACATCTAGGAGACTTGTTTCTCGTTAAGCTTTGGCATGTTGAACCAAGGGCAGTTCCTTCTTCTATTTGTTGTAGCTTGGAAAAGATTACTGTAATGTGAATGGAAAGCATTTTGAATGTTGTCGTTGCCCTTTATTTGTGTAACCATTGTGCTCGATGCACATAATTTGATTTCAGATCCTTCTTATTTTTAAGGAGGCGTAGAAGAAAGAAGTGTTACTGTCTCCTTGCTTCAGCCACTTTACCCTTGACTTTTTCCAAATTATGGACTCCTCAATATCTTTAGCTTTAAGGGTGTCTTCCTTCTTTGTTTTTGCAATATCCCATAGTAACAAGTTATGTGGGTCTGCATCATCTTGTTCTTGGGCTGTGAGGGTAGCTCTTTCTTTATTTTTTACTAAGTTTATAATATCACCATGTTTCTCCCAGTTCCATGTCTTTAGTGCCCTTTTAACTACTTTGAGTCTCTGGTAGAGCTTGTACATTGGGTTTCCGGTCTGTTCAATGCTCCATGCGTTCTTTACAGTCTCTTGAAAACCGCTCAGCTTTGCCCAGGCATTGAAGTAACAGGTAGGGAACTTCTTGTTGGGACCCTTCTCTTCTAGGTGCATGATAAGGATGTGATGATCATTATAAATCATAGGAACTACCACCAACCATAAGTTAGTAAGTGTGTTCAGAAAATTAATTTGTTTTCTACTGCCGAATTATCTGATTAAAATATGTTTTCAGTTGAAGAAAGTAATAGCTGAAATCTGAGGTGGAAAATTTAATTCTAAAATGTCTTTAGTTTATAAGAGCTTATGTAAAACATATAAATAAATATAGTTTTTTCCCCTTCATATAAAAGATTGAGGAGTTAGTACTTGGTTTGAGTATTTTGACATTTTAGCCTCCAATGTTTAATGCAGGTGAAATCTGAACTTACAAAACCAGTTATTGAGGAAATTTAGCCTATCCTTGCTCAAAAAGGAGTCGTGATATGTCAAACGGTGCTTTCACAATTCAAAAAGCATAATTCTATGCGTGGTGGTCCCAAAGAGAATTTGAGGGTGGATCGCCTACTTGGCTTCCTAAAGTAAGATTTTGAAATCACATTAGAATTATCATGTTGCTAAAAATGCCAAGTCACTCTTTCTTTCTAGTTTATGAAAAAATACCAATGCATTAAATCAAGAAATAATTTGTCTATGCAACATTGCTGTCAGGTTGTAGAAATCATCTCTGTACTTCCTCTTATCTCCTGCGTTAACATCTGTTGGTAGATAACATGTTTACAGTTATCTTGAGTACAAAGTTGAATAAGGTGAATGATTCTCTGGCATATACTGAAGAACATTGTAGCCTATACATAATTAGTCTGTATATAATAATGATTTTAGGTTGTAGATGTTAGTTGCATGCCTGACAGTACAGTTTCAAGTCACACACCTTTCACGATCTCTCTGGATTCTCTTCTAATCTAATGGGACATTTAGAGGGTCTAGTGTGGAAATATAAAACATATTTTCTTCATCTCATATTTTGGTATGTGTTTAAAAATAAAGTCTGAACTGTCTAAGATAAATTAATTCATAAACATGGAGGGAAGCAATTTATGTTGTGCCATCCTGGTTCATAGCCGAAACTGCTATTTGATAATTTGAGTATCTAGACAATTTTTTTGATACCGTAGTATCTAGGCATTGAATCTTGTAGGTCCTTCAATTAGATGGCTATGTTAACGTGCAACTCAATCAATGATTCTATTTCTATGGCCTTGTGTCACTATGAATAGCAAATGTAGTATATGGTCTATCTTGCAGAACATGTGGATTCGGTATTGCCTTGTTGCTCAATGTCACTTTTACCTCAGTTCTCGCGCTAAGTAGCTTTCTTGGTGAACTTTCTTTTCACGAGGTTGGTCATCTTGGTTTACTATCTAGATTTTTGGCCTTATAAATCCTTCAATCTTACTTTTCAAGTGCATACGGGCGAATTCAACTTTTATCATGAATATGCTTCAGGTAGTTTTTCATTTCATGCCGATTCCTCACTTTCATGCTATGAAGCACAGATACTCCAAAACAAATGACCCGTATCCGATACGTATCAGATACCAATACTCCATCGATATTCCTGGATACATATCGGATACTCCTAATCTGTATCCATCTGTATCCAGTCGGTAAAAACTAGAAAAAAAAAATGGGCATGACGTTGCTAGATTAGCATTTGACACCAACTCATGTCTCAACCCTCTCTGCTAAGTAATAGCTTGCAGCAAGGCTATCACAGTTGCTTCCTTGAAGTAGTTCAAGGTTAGTCACCATTCCTCTTGCTAAATACAATCTTCCTTCTTCTCTTTATTTTTTATACCTCCTCTATTTTTTGGGATTTCACTTTTTAAAGAACTTCCAAGCACCGATACTCCAAAATAGGTTTCCTACCAGTACTGAATGCATATCTGATACTAATACTCCATAGATACTCTCTAATACATACCAAATACTTCTTCAGTCGTATTCCTTTTTTTATTAACAAGATATGACCTCAATGCAGCGAGGATACAACCAACCAATTTAGCAG
Organism: Alisma plantago-aquatica; assembly: GCA_963693085.1. Taxonomy (NCBI): domain Eukaryota; kingdom Viridiplantae; phylum Streptophyta; class Magnoliopsida; order Alismatales; family Alismataceae; genus Alisma; species Alisma plantago-aquatica. The sequence goes on along the minus strand of OY856414.1, from coordinate 775,592,451 downwards.
CCAAGAGAGCACCCCACTTGTGTGATCCCTCAAAATCCCAAAACCATGTGACTTCCAACTCTAGACTCCCTCTATTGTATTGTGATTTGAGAATGAAATTGGTATTTTCTATTAAAATTTTAAAATAAACATTAGAAAAATTGTTGTATCCATGTACCTGTATCTTATATTTTCGAAAATTGTCGTATCCCCGTTTCGTACCCGTATTCATTTATATATCTATATCCGTACTTCATAGTAGCTAGCCATACATGACATAAGATAGTTTGGTATCACAGATGACACAACTCACTTTACAACACAACATTACATGATACATGAAATGTGAAAGGTTTAGAATATGATATTATCATGTCTTTTTGTAAATTATGTCTCACATTAATATGAATGAAAGACCCCATTTTAAATCGTTGTTTGATATTATGGTATTGGTTTCCATTTTATTTAGAAATATTGTGATTTTTGAATGAAATTTGATTGTTTTCATATATTTTTAAAATAAATTTATTAGTTATAAAAATATTCTTTGTATGCAACAATTGTATGAACAAGTACATAGTAAACATCACAACGCAGCACAACACATCCACATACCGAGGAGGATGCCTCATGAGTTGTTATCAGAGGATGAGGGATTAAAGAACTAAACTGGAACATGTCACACAACTATTGGGATCTAGGGAGAGATTAAGTAAATAGTAATGTATCGGTAGTTAGATATAGATATATAACATTGAATTTAGCATGATCTAGTTACATATTGTTGCGCTAGAGGATTACAATGTGGTACATGTGTACCTCACCTAGTACCAACTCACAGAAAAGAGATATATGGCAACTGTTGTGTTGGGCATTGTTGCGAACTAGAAAAAGTGGCATTGGGGTCGTAGGCCAAGATGATGGCTAGGAATCTGAGGCCCCTTCTCATTTTGGTGTCGCGGAGCTAAAGGGGGCTCCATCTGGGGTTGAAACCCACTGGTATGCGAGAAGCTACTCGCTAGAGATGGATGCAACAAGGAGGGGGTTGGAGAGCATGGAAGTCGAGGTTTGAGGGTGTCGTCCCATGCAGAAGGAGAATGGAAGAGTGATACGGAGGCCATCCATAGAGATTGTGATGGAAAGAGGGATGTTGGGCATCCTGGCCTTCAATTGCTTAACCATACTCAACCCTAGACCTCCAAACGGTCTTGGGTGACCTCCAAACGGTCTTGAGACCGTTTGGGTGATCCCCAAATGGTTTTGAAACCGTTTGGGTCAATCAACCCAAGTTTCAAACTCAAACAAGTTGGAAATCAGCACTTAATCCGATTAGGGTTTTGGTGATTGATTGACCTTCAACTCATGAACCAATTGGAACTAACCAATCATAATTGATGGGTTATTAACCTAGATCATTTTCAACAGATCTCCAAATGGTCAACCCTGGTCAACACCACCAAATGGTCTGAAACCATTTGGTCTCATGCGGTTTGGTGAAACTGTTTGCTTCTAAGCGGTTTGAAACCGTTTTCTCCCAAACGGTTTGGGAAACCGTTTGGGCAACTCAATCAGGACTGTTTGCCTTGGATATTTGTATAGGTGTGTGCTTATCATCTTCAACCTCTAAACTCACGAAACCTGTTGTGGTTTCCATGGTGATTGAATCAATCAACCAAATCGATTATTGTAAATGTAGAAAAGATCGTTATTTGATATGGAATTGAATGCAATAACAAAATCAAGGGTTCAAGTTATAAAACCCGCCTCCAATTGAGCTCCAAAGCTCCATCTTCACGACAACAATGGTGGATGAAACTCCTTTCACCATTCCAAGCTCGTCCTCAAGGTTTGAGTGAAAAGGAATGGTTAGAATTGAAGAGGAGATCGAAATAGGAAGAAATCCATAATTTAATTTCAATTTCTACCATGGAATCAAGGTGAAATGGATCAAGAACCTTACCAGTAGGTTGGGGTTCGTCCTCCTAACCCTCCCAAGATCCCTTGGTCGTTTCCCAAGCAAGGAGAAGAAGTGGGGTCGAAAAAGCCTTCCATTTGGCTTGTAAAAGGTTCTTTTATAAAAATTCAATGAGAGAGAATATGCTTTATAAAAATCCAATTAATCCCAAAAATATGGCCGCCTCTTCCCCCTCAACTTCCTTGGATCCGAGGCTATCTCATTTGCCTCATATTCCTCTCAATTATCCATGATTTAAAGAAAAGAAAATCAAGCACCTTAAATCATATTATATGTATATCCATATGTGAGTGGATATTTCTTTTTCTTATAAAATTGTGAGTGAGTTATCAACTCCCTTGGATATTTTCGTGGTCCTTGCAAGGCTGAAGGATGTCCACACACATCTGAATCCAACCATTTTAATTTTGGTTGAAGGCCCTTTAATTAATACATTTATTTTTGCCCTAAATTGAGTTAGGGTTCCAATTACGATTAAATCTTGATTATTTTAATATCAAGATTCTCTCTCCTCCAACTTAATTCAAATGAGGCGCCCCTCTCATTTTATTTGCTCTACATGATGACAAGAAACATTAGGGACCATATTGAAGTGGTAAATTACATATTGCACCCTAGGTTTTGGGTAAATTGCACATTACACCAAAACTAGGTTTTCATGCACATACATTGCTTTATCAGCTCTTTCTTGGTATTCAGGCTTCAACACATGAGTAACATATTATCATGCACAATTTGCACATAAACCCCTCAACTTGGAAAATTTACACTTTAGTCCAAAACAAGCAAACATTGATTTCAACAATGTTCAAAAAGGACTAGAAAGCAACAAAAGTTCCTCTTGAGCCCTAATTACTTTTCACAAGATGAGATTAAGCATATAATCATCTTTCTTAATCAAAACACCTAGGGTTAAAGCATAACCCAGGTCAGGGATGTTACAGGTATCGACTTAGAAAATTTTCTGCAGCTGCTTCCCTATACCCACGTCACTACCATCGACTCTGTGGTCAATGGTATCGACTCTGACTCAATACTGCACAATGAACAAAATGATCAAGGTATCATTTCTACACACAAAAACGAAATTAGACAAAACAAACGGATAAATGTGAAAGAAAATGAAAGAACTACAAATTAAAACTACCGATGGTTGGGTTGCCTCCCAACAAGCGCCCTACTTTAACATCTTAGGCTAGACGCAATAAAGCTCTTCATTCATCCTTCAGTGCCATGAGTTTAACCTCATGTACTTTTCTTGTGTAGTCCTCACCAAAGTAAAGCTTCAATCTTTGACCATTAACTAGGAACGTCAGTTCTCCATCTCGCACCATAATCGCACTATGTGGGCGCACCTCCTCCACAACAAAAAGTCCACTATACCGGGATTTCAATTTCCCGGGATGCAACTTCAACATTGAGTTAAACAGTAACACACGATCTCCCTTTTTGAAAAAACGCAGTTGAATGTGACGTTCGTGAATTTGTTTTGTTCTTTCTTTGTAATTCCTCGAGTTTTCATAAGTGTTCATCCTCAGCTCATCTAACTCATTGAGCTCTAGCATTCGCTTCTTCCCTGCCTCATCATAGCTCAAATTAAGCTTCCGTAGTTCCCAGTACGCCTTGTGCTCCAACTCTACCGGAAAATGGCCGTCCCGCCCATAAACCAACCTAAAAGGCGTAGTGCCTATAGGTGTCTTAAAATGTGGTCCTATACGCCCATAATGCATTCGGTAGTAGTGTACTCCAATTCTTTCTTGTCGAAACCACCGTGCGCTCCAAAATTTTCTTAATTTCTCGATTCGACACTTCGACCTGCCCTTATGTTTGTAGGTGGTATGGGGTACCAACATTGTGCTTCACCCCGTACTTTCTCAATAACGCAGCAAACTTTTGATTCTTGAAGTGTGTTACAACCCCAAATTTTGGGTTCATTTGTTGAGAAATTTAATTTCTCATAATAGAGATAAATGAACAAATAATGGATGAATGCATGGACTTCATTTACAATAGCCTTGTTGTTTGATTTGTGGGCTTTGTTGGCTATTGGGCCCAATAACAAGGATATTCAATTAATTAATGAATAACTGAGAATTTGAGATAAGAAAGGTGTGGAAACCTCTAGAAGGCAAATCCAAAGAGGATTTCGTGCCTCTTAGATTCCTTGGGTTCCAAGGAGTCTAAAGTTGTAAAGAAAAGGCAATAAGAAAAGAAAATAACAATTAAGTGTTTCCTTGTTAAATAAGGGAATTGAAAACATATGTGAAATATGGAAAATATGTGAAAAGAGGAATGAATGGGTAATCCTTAGAGGAATTTCGTGTCCCAAGGATTCCTAATATTAAAAGGAATACCTATGAGGAAAATAAAAGAGAAATAAAGAGAAACCCTCAAAAATAAATATTTTAATAAGAAATACATAAGATAATGAAAATAATGCATATTGATGCATTTAAGGATGATGAGTATTCCTTTAAAAGGAATTTCGAAATCTTTGAGTCCCTTGGGATCCGAGGAGTCCCAATAAAGAGGAAAGAAAGAGAAAATACCATAATTATAAAATAAAGGAATAATGGGAATACATAATTAATGGATTATGTAAATTTACTAAAAAGAAAATAATTGCCACTAAAAGAAAAGAGGATTTCGTTCCTATGGTTTAAAAAGGAGATGAAAGAGGAATTTCACATTCCTAATATCCATATAATAGGATATATTCAAAGGACAAAGAGAGAGAGAGAGAGAGAGAGAGCTTATTTCCTTATGAAGGAATTATATTCCTATTAGGAAAGAGCTTTACTAAATCATGGGTGAGCACCATGGGGAGTGGATACTCTCCCCTATAAGAGGGGTAGAGCCCTGGGCCGAAGCCAGGAGAGAGATCCCACATATCCCTTCTTCTTTCTCTCTTCTTCTTCTTCATCTTCTTGGGAAAAACCCTAACCATGAAGGCTTGGTTATAACGCAAGCAACGAAGGTCATGACGTCGTCCTAGTGAGGGCATGGTGTTTCTTGGGCAGCCCATGGATGATCGAGCAACACCACGTTGCTCCCGCATGTGCACATCGTCACCGGAAGGCTGCAGCAAGGCTGCGTCTCGCAGGCCGAGCACCGCGCCCCTAACCATCTGAAGCGCCTGAAATAGGCTTGGTCGAGTGCGGCCAAGAACGGCAGAGCCAGGGAACGAGTTCCAAGGAAGATCGTGCCTTGGAAAGGGGGGAAAGATCCCGCGAGTTCCTGCAGCGCGGCTGCATGGGGGCTGTGAGTCGCGGGCGTCCTGGGGTTACTCATGGCCATATTGGTCGCGTCTTGAAGGCGCTGTGCATACCCCAGGGTGCGACGGAGCTACTGGGCCCTCCTTGGTGTCCGACGAGGCCAAGGGAGGCAAGGAGGAGCCACGCAAGGGCGGCTAGGGCGGCCACTGCCAAGCAACCCGAGGTAGAAGAAGAGGGAGGGCCGGTTGGACCGATTTGCCCTTCGCGGGTGGAAGAAAAGGCCGACTTAACCGAGGGCAAGGAGGACATTTCGAAATGTTTCTAATCTCGCAAGGACGTTGCATGGTAAAGTGACGTGGCGCCATCCCATTGGTCAGAAGTAAGTTAACTTTGTTAAATTCATATCTCCTCAACCGTAACTCGGATTAGCACGCATAAAATATGAATTTTGCTCAGAAAAACGAAGGGAATCCATTAAAAATAAAATTGAAGCATTATTTCTTGTGCAATTCAAAAAGTAATGGAAGATATCAACTTTAATGTATTAATGTTTAAAGTACCCTATTTTGATATCATTAAAGCGAATAGTAGGGTTTAATAGATGATTAAAGTTGATCTTAACCTGTTAATGATGAAAAGGCACATTAGGAACAAAAAGGATGAAATTTGCATATAATTAGTTTAATTTGGAGTTTATGTGCATAAATAGGCTTTAATGGGCCTTGAAACCCTAATGTTGACTAAATCGACTAGTAATGACTTTAATTGATTAATTTCATGATTAAAGTGGAATATGCTGAATCTAAGCTAATTCGAGCATTAAAGTTCTTAATTGATGGATAAATACCCTAAATGAAGTAATTAGGGTTTTCTCATGAATTAAGGTAGAATTGGTGATTAATAACGTTCATATGAGTAATAGAGTATAATGAATTACACAATGATGATAAATAAGCATAAGGATCTTGTCATGGATTAAAAGGATAAAAGTGACAGTTTTATTGTAAGATAAGTTTAATGGGTTTAATTGATGGACAATGATGCCTTTAATTTGAAAATAAGGTTAAATGTTGTAAAGGGATAACCTTAATATCTTTTGTGAATAATTAGGGTTTAAAACAGTAAAAGATCAAAGGAAACCCTAATTGCAATAGAAACCCTAAAAATGAAATACTAACCCTAGGACTCGAATAGATCTATTAGACTTGGATACCATGATCCATGATAGAAGATATTGGATGTTTGTTTCAGGATCTTATTGAATGCTTGCTTGCCTTGTTGATTGGACTATTCTTTTTCAAGTCTGCTTAACAGGTATGTGGTTACGCTTATGAATAACCGCATTAGTTTTCCGCATGTTTGTCGGATGGTTAATCGCATTGATTGCAATTAAATTGGTTGGATGATTCATATTTGCAAATTATAAAGTCACTATGATTATCACATTAATAATGGAAGTGTGGATTCTCGCACCTACATGCCACCCTGATGGATGATACCAAAGGTCAGGCCCAGATGGGTAGACCAATGGACACCTTGAGTGGTGACCCCAGGCACCAAGAAGGTGGCCTATGATATTGCATGACTAGTGGGCACCATGAGAGGTGACCCATAGGCACCAAGCTCGGGATTGAGAAGGTGGCCTGAAGTCATTGGCAAAGGGCACCCTAAGGTGGGTATGCCAGGGTTAGGGCAAAAGCAGTGGAGAATGTCATACTGAAAAGTGTAAATTGGCTTGTTAAATAATTTGATTGTGATTATTAGATTGTTAGCTATATGTGCAAACTTTTGGTTGTCCCCACATACCAGTATATTTTGATATACTGACCGACGTTTTGTTTGTCGGCGTTTTAGGTACAAATGAAAAGAACAAACAGTAAAGTGGCATATGTGGAATAAAATGAGAAGTAACGTACACAGGAGGATTAGTTAGAGTAACCTCTTCATGGATAGAAGTTTATAAATCCCAGATTTCAAAAGGTAAATAAAGTTTTATTTTATACCAGTTTTCAGTTAGTTGGTAAAGTTTATTAATTGTTATTGATTATTTGTTGAACCTTTGATCCTGTATAATGGATAACGGCACCGACCCTCCGGGTCTCCCTTAATTGGGGGTTACCGGGAGGCGGGGTCGTTACAATTGGTATCAGAGCATAGGTTCCTCATCTAATCTTTAATAATTATTAAATTTTACAAATTCCGTAGAACCCAAGGGAGTTATTAGAGGATTATCCGAAAGACTGAGGTGTCTAGAAAAGGATCACGACCGGGGGCTGGCAATATTTTCCTCCGCACCGCTAGTCGGAATACGAGGACTCCCGGATCCGTGTGACTGCCTGGCCAAAGTCTTAGGGTATGAATCGAAATAAGATACCTTTTAGGATTCTCTCATCTCGTTCATCCTTTCTCAACTCAAATTCTGTTAAGGACCTTAAGGATTAGGGTTTTCTCTCTTTTCCTCACCCTCTTGAGGTATGGGTAAGGTTGATAAGGATTAAGGAATCCTCCACCAAATTTAATAAAAAGCATGTAAATAAGATGTCATGGACATAAGCTTAATAGAGTAAGCGTAAAAGGAATAGATACATGCTTAGGTCGTATGACACGAGTTGTCATTGCCCTCAGGAGAGACTTGAGGATAGACCCCTGTGACAGGAGGATGAGTAGAGAGAGTTAGTCTTGGAGGTAGAGACCTCCATCAAAGGTAGAAACCTAGCACATCCTTTGAGGATGATGGTAATCCTAACCCTAAGTGAAGGTTAGAGATAGAGATGACATGATGAGTTAGACCGAGTGTTTGGTTGGACATGCCTTGGGATCATCACACGAGCCATGAGAGGTTGGATAACCTAGTACCTTTGGCAACCCAACCCTGGAGAGGGTCGTGCGTGTTTGAGCGAAGGGTAACTCCTTCATGGATGAGGTTAGAGAAGAACCTATAGGGTTGTTGCCAGTAGGATATAACTTGTACCCAGAGTGCATCAGTAATGGCGACATTAAACGAAACCCTAGTCAAGGGATCATGATGGATGGCTTATGAGATAAACATATGGGGTTATGGATAACCTTGAGTAAACATAAGTTTGAGTATAGGCTTCATTCAAATAAGGGCGTGCTCAGGAGTTTGATCCTTCATAAAGACAGGACCTCCTATAGAGAGGTTGGTTGTAGGATTAGCTCTAGAGAAAGGGAGCAGACCTTGGCCAAGAAAGTTGGAAGCCTAAAACCCCGAAACTTGAGAAACAGTGGGAGTCGAGAAGGATGCGACCTAAGTGGATGATAATGGTCGCCTCATGCATGATCCTTGGAGGTTGATGATGTCTTGGTTAGCTTTAGAGTAACCAAACCCTAGAGGGAGGATGATGCTTCGAGTACCTATGGTACAAGTGATTACCTACTAGATGAGATAGAGAGTGCTTTTGACCCTGAGGAGGTTAAGGCACCAGTGGTGAGGTTTTATACCTAGTAGTTGTCCAGGAAGAGGAATCAACTCTGAAGTGTTGAGTAGAAAGATCATGAAAGTACATGACATATCTTGAACATGCTTGATTCATGGTTAAGAGTTTGAACATGCAGTTGGATACCCAAAAGTGAACATAGGGTTCCTAGGCCTAAGAGGGGAAGCAGTGTACTTGATGCTCATGTTGAGATTTGAGTCGGTATAGTTTCGATCATGGTACTCTTAATGTGTAGAGAAAAACCCCTTCAGGTAAGGGTATGTTTGATGAACCCCTCACGAATAAGTTGATCTGATGATGAGGAAAGAGAATGAGTGTGACCTAGCATGGTTTCGTAGGTATGCTTGTGCCTTATTAGTTGTTAGTTTAAGCATGCTCATACAGATATAAACCCTAAGGATGAGTGTGACCTTGCTGTAATAGGTTGTAGTTTCCTCCCATCCTGGGAGAGGACCCTTTCGTAGGGTGTGTACCAGTTCTGTCGGTTTTGAGGTGACCTGAAGAGGTCTCATAGGATCTTGAGAAGCTAAGTGAAGAGTACATGGTATGAAAATGAACCTATAGGCCCATAGATAACCATCTCTAAGTGCGTGGACGTGTTACCATGGGAGTAACCGGTATGGGGCCTGACCAAGGTAGGCAGGTTGCCATGACCCCTGTGAAGGGATGAAAGTTAGTCATGAATGCAGAAAGAGATGATGAAGGCTTGGGTAAGGTTCTAAGTCAGACCTGTACTATAAGAGAATCCCAAGTCTATCCTAGGGTCAGATAGGGATAAGACCGATGAAAGATGGAGTTGCCTAATTCCCTAGTTGCACATGACCATAGGGTCGGGAGGTAACAGCTATCATTGTCTGAGGGCCATGGGTTAGGAGATTGATCACCTTCATTAACTCATGTGACCCAAAGGGCAAGTGAGTAGGGCACTCTCTGGTGCATATGGGAAGAGGGATGACCCCAAAAATGCCGGTACCCTATAGACCTAAAGGATATGACCAAGGATTGTGTGTAAACCCAAGTAGGTTCGAGGCCAATTTTCCATGAAAGTAACTTTGATATAATGATGATTGCGATATAGAGACATGAGTTGCAAGTTTCAACAGAGACTTGAAGGTGTACTGGCGAGGTGGGTTGTACCATCCCTACTCTTGGAATAGGAAGAACTCTGTATTTGGACGGCCGCCAAATGCTTATTTCTTCTTGTTATGAGAGTGAGAGATAGGACAGTATGCATGCCATACACCAAGGACAAGGATGTTGTTAGTTGGAACGTTGCTATAAGGAATAATGATAGAGAGGTGGAAGGAATGATACATGGATGGTTCACAAACACTAAGAGAGGTAGTGTAGCCAGCTTTTGAGGATACTTTATCAAGAGCTATGAGGAATTTGCAGATTAACCAAGGTCGAGTTCGATCACAGTGAGTATGAGTTTCTTGATGAAGACAAACTTAGAGTTTGAGATGAGATGATAAGTAGAATACATGGAAGAGTACGTCTTCAACGTTAATTAATACCGAAAGATGTGAAGTGGTAATGGATGCTCTGGTGGAGATAGAGCTACCCGGTTTGGTTAGAAAGGAGTTGTTAGGCTAACCCTACGTTTGGAAAGAAGATGTGTTTTGGTTAACAAGTTAATGATTGTTTGGCTAGTCAGTCTAGTCCTTGATGTAGTGAAAGGATGGTGTTAGGACCTCAAATTCACTTCATTGGAAAAGAAAGTGATGAAACCCTGATTACAGTGGTTTAGGGTTTCTGAGGCATCAAGCTTGATAATCATAACAATACATGAGGACATGATATACCTTGGTACTACAAAGATAGTAAGTGATGGTAGCAATTTGAATGCATAAAACAAAGTTGCATGCAGCATGTGGCCATGCAAGCTAGGAAGTGAAGGACGAACACCATTAACCCATTGCATGGATATATCGTATAAAGAGTTCCCCAGAGGGAATGGGAGTACATCACTATGGATGTTGTGAGTCTCTCTTAGACCAAGAAGGTCAAGATAAAATATGGGTTATGGAAGATCGCCTTACCTAGATGACATAAGAAAGGAAGAGTTCTGTCAAGGGACAGATCTGGTCGAACTGCATAGAGAAAGAAATGGTTCAACAACACCATGATGTGAGTTCAAAGAGTTCTTGAACATGATGAGAAGGTTTACTTCCATGCGGAAGAAGTAGGTACATGAAGAACTCGTTTTAGTATCGTTTATCACCCCATACTAATGGACAGTATGATCCGGACTAGTGGGTCTGATGAGAGCATGTGTGCTCATTTAGGGTGATACATAGAGACAGTCCCTAAGATGTGATGTTAACCACCATGGCCTTTATCGGGATGCAAGATGTTCCATAAGGAGGTAGTGTCGGTCACCACTTCATTATGAAGATGTTGGTGAAGGAGGCCTCGCGAAGGTCATAAAAGAACCCCAGGTGTGTGCAGATGACGTCGCTTTGATCGTGCAATGGCTGAGAGAAAGCCTAGTGGTGACATGAGTCACGAGCTGATACAAAGCAGACTGACATGCAGTTCACTGTGGAGGAATAATGTGAAAATCCGACCCCTCTAAGCTACAGCTAATAAAGCTGAGTCCCCGATAAATGGGTCCATTTGAGATGGATTGGTGGAGATGGTTGTGTTTAGCTTTTCCCCACAGGATAACATGATGTGTAATGTGTTCCATGAGTCCGATCTAGAGCACTATGTGAGGTACCCAAGCCATGTGTTGAGCCTTGAACCTATTCAGCTTTTGAGAGGCTGAAATATCCTGAGTCACCTATGAGGGTACGATATACCAAGGTAAGAAAGAACTCAGATGGAAGCATATGAGATAATGAAGGTTCTTGGGAAACACCATGGAAAGGGTGAAACCACATGGGAGCCATGATGGACATATGAAAGGCTTATCCTGTTTGTTTGCTTGCTTGATGGAATTTTGAGGGCAAAATTCTCATAAGAGGGGAAGGATGTTACAACCCCAAATTTTGGGTTCATTTGTTGAGAAATTTAATTTCTCATAATAGAGATAAATGAACAAATAATGGATGAATGCATGGACTTCATTTACAATAGCCTTGTTGTTTGATTTGTGGGCTTTGTTGGCTATTGGGCCCAATAACAAGGATATTCAATTAATTAATGAATAACTGAGAATTTGAGATAAGAAAGGTGTGGAAACCTCTAGAAGGCAAATCCAAAGAGGATTTCGTGCCTCTTAGATTCCTTGGGTTCCAAGGAGTCTAAAGTTGTAAAGAAAAGGCAATAAGAAAAGAAAATAACAATTAAGTGTTTCCTTGTTAAATAAGGGAATTGAAAACATATGTGAAATATGGAAAATATGTGAAAAGAGGAATGAATGGGTAATCCTTAGAGGAATTTCGTGTCCCAAGGATTCCTAATATTAAAAGGAATACCTATGAGGAAAATAAAAGAGAAATAAAGAGAAACCCTCAAAAATAAATATTTTAATAAGAAATACATAAGATAATGAAAATAATGCATATTGATGCATTTAAGGATGATGAGTATTCCTTTAAAAGGAATTTCGAAATCTTTGAGTCCCTTGGGATCCGAGGAGTCCCAATAAAGAGGAAAGAAAGAGAAAATACCATAATTATAAAATAAAGGAATAATGGGAATACATAATTAATGGATTATGTAAATTTACTAAAAAGAAAATAATTGCCACTAAAAGAAAAGAGGATTTCGTTCCTATGGTTTAAAAAGGAGATGAAAGAGGAATTTCACATTCCTAATATCCATATAATAGGATATATTCAAAGGACAAAGAGAGAGAGAGAGAGAGAGAGCTTATTTCCTTATGAAGGAATTATATTCCTATTAGGAAAGAGCTTTACTAAATCATGGGTGAGCACCATGGGGAGTGGATACTCTCCCCTATAAGAGGGGTAGAGCCCTGGGCCGAAGCCAGGAGAGAGATCCCACATATCCCTTCTTCTTTCTCTCTTCTTCTTCTTCATCTTCTTGGGAAAAACCCTAACCATGAAGGCTTGGTTATAACGCAAGCAACGAAGGTCATGACGTCGTCCTAGTGAGGGCATGGTGTTTCTTGGGCAGCCCATGGATGATCGAGCAACACCACGTTGCTCCCGCATGTGCACATCGTCACCGGAAGGCTGCAGCAAGGCTGCGTCTCGCAGGCCGAGCACCGCGCCCCTAACCATCTGAAGCGCCTGAAATAGGCTTGGTCGAGTGCGGCCAAGAACGGCAGAGCCAGGGAACGAGTTCCAAGGAAGATCGTGCCTTGGAAAGGGGGGAAAGATCCCGCGAGTTCCTGCAGCGCGGCTGCATGGGGGCTGTGAGTCGCGGGCGTCCTGGGGTTACTCATGGCCATATTGGTCGCGTCTTGAAGGCGCTGTGCATACCCCAGGGTGCGACGGAGCTACTGGGCCCTCCTTGGTGTCCGACGAGGCCAAGGGAGGCAAGGAGGAGCCACGCAAGGGCGGCTAGGGCGGCCACTGCCAAGCAACCCGAGGTAGAAGAAGAGGGAGGGCCGGTTGGACCGATTTGCCCTTCGCGGGTGGAAGAAAAGGCCGACTTAACCGAGGGCAAGGAGGACATTTCGAAATGTTTCTAATCTCGCAAGGACGTTGCATGGTAAAGTGACGTGGCGCCATCCCATTGGTCAGAAGTAAGTTAACTTTGTTAAATTCATATCTCCTCAACCGTAACTCGGATTAGCACGCATAAAATATGAATTTTGCTCAGAAAAACGAAGGGAATCCATTAAAAATAAAATTGAAGCATTATTTCTTGTGCAATTCAAAAAGTAATGGAAGATATCAACTTTAATGTATTAATGTTTAAAGTACCCTATTTTGATATCATTAAAGCGAATAGTAGGGTTTAATAGATGATTAAAGTTGATCTTAACCTGTTAATGATGAAAAGGCACATTAGGAACAAAAAGGATGAAATTTGCATATAATTAGTTTAATTTGGAGTTTATGTGCATAAATAGGCTTTAATGGGCCTTGAAACCCTAATGTTGACTAAATCGACTAGTAATGACTTTAATTGATTAATTTCATGATTAAAGTGGAATATGCTGAATCTAAGCTAATTCGAGCATTAAAGTTCTTAATTGATGGATAAATACCCTAAATGAAGTAATTAGGGTTTTCTCATGAATTAAGGTAGAATTGGTGATTAATAACGTTCATATGAGTAATAGAGTATAATGAATTACACAATGATGATAAATAAGCATAAGGATCTTGTCATGGATTAAAAGGATAAAAGTGACAGTTTTATTGTAAGATAAGTTTAATGGGTTTAATTGATGGACAATGATGCCTTTAATTTGAAAATAAGGTTAAATGTTGTAAAGGGATAACCTTAATATCTTTTGTGAATAATTAGGGTTTAAAACAGTAAAAGATCAAAGGAAACCCTAATTGCAATAGAAACCCTAAAAATGAAATACTAACCCTAGGACTCGAATAGATCTATTAGACTTGGATACCATGATCCATGATAGAAGATATTGGATGTTTGTTTCAGGATCTTATTGAATGCTTGCTTGCCTTGTTGATTGGACTATTCTTTTTCAAGTCTGCTTAACAGGTATGTGGTTACGCTTATGAATAACCGCATTAGTTTTCCGCATGTTTGTCGGATGGTTAATCGCATTGATTGCAATTAAATTGGTTGGATGATTCATATTTGCAAATTATAAAGTCACTATGATTATCACATTAATAATGGAAGTGTGGATTCTCGCACCTACATGCCACCCTGATGGATGATACCAAAGGTCAGGCCCAGATGGGTAGACCAATGGACACCTTGAGTGGTGACCCCAGGCACCAAGAAGGTGGCCTATGATATTGCATGACTAGTGGGCACCATGAGAGGTGACCCATAGGCACCAAGCTCGGGATTGAGAAGGTGGCCTGAAGTCATTGGCAAAGGGCACCCTAAGGTGGGTATTCCAGGGTTAGGGCAAAAGCAGTGGAGAATGTCATACTGAAAAGTGTAAATTGGCTTGTTAAATAATTTGATTGTGATTATTAGATTGTTAGCTATATGTGCAAACTTTTGGTTGTCCCCACATACCAGTATATTTTGATATACTGACCGACGTTTTGTTTGTCGGCGTTTTAGGTACAAATGAAAAGAACAAACAGTAAAGTGGCATATGTGGAATAAAATGAGAAGTAACGTACACAGGAGGATTAGTTAGAGTAACCTCTTCATGGATAGAAGTTTATAAATCCCAGATTTCAAAAGGTAAATAAAGTTTTATTTTATACCAGTTTTCAGTTAGTTGGTAAAGTTTATTAATTGTTATTGATTATTTGTTGAACCTTTGATCCTGTATAATGGATAACGGCACCGACCCTCCGGGTCTCCCTTAATTGGGGGTTACCGGGAGGCGGGGTCGTTACAAAGTGGGTGCCTCCATCGCTAATAATCATCCTTGGCACACCAAATATGCAGAAAATATGATCTTTCACAAACTTGCACACTACAGCAACGTCGTTAGTCCTTGTGGGTATTGCCTCTACCCACTTTGATACATAATCAACAGCAAGTAAAATGAATAAATTAGAATTTGAGGACACAAAGGGTCCCATAAAATTGATGCTCCATAGATCAAATACCTCAACTTCTTGAAACACGTTAAGGGGCATCTCTTGCCTCTTGGAAATATTACCTGTCCTTTGACAAGAATTACATCTTCTCACATATTCGTGGGCATCCCGAAAGAGTGTAGGCCAATAAAGACCACTCGCTAGCACCTTGGCCGCCGTTCTTGAGCTCGCATGATGACCACCGGTTGGTAGTGTATGACAGTGACTAAGTACACTATCATATTCTATCTCTGCATTGCTTCAACAAGATGGGATCATCCCAGAAATAATATCTCAAAGAATGGAAAATTTTCTTTTTCTCTTGATAAGTCCAATCATCTGGGATTATTTTATATGCAAGATAATTAACAATGTATGAAAACCATGGATCCTTGGATTTTAAAGAAAGGATTTCCTCATCAGGAAATGTCTCAGTAATGGGTATATTAATATCCTTCTCATCTACCCGCTCTAACCTAAACAAGTGGTCCGCAGCCACATTCTCAATTCCTGCCTTATCCTTAATTTCAATGTCAAATTCTTGCAGCAATAAGATCCACCTAATCAATCTAGGTTTGGCATCTTTCTTTTCCATCAAGTATTTTATGGCGGCGTGGTCCGTCCACACCACAACTTTCGACCCTACTAGATATTGCCAAAAATTTTCAAATGCAAAAACCACGGCGAGAAGTTCCTTTTCAGTTGTGGTGTAGTTAAGTTGTGCCTCATTTAAAGTCTTTGATGCATAGAAAATCACCGCGGGTTTGTTCTCAAAACGCTGCCCAAGAACAAGCCCTACTGCAAAATCCAAAGCATCGCACATGAGCTCGAAAGGCTTAGTCCAATCCAGTGTTTGAACAACTGGTGCAAAAATTAACTTTTCCTTAAGTACATTAAAATCATGTAAGCATTTTTCATTGAAATCAAACATCGCATCTTTCTCAAGCAATTCAGACAACGGTTTAGTGATTTTTGAGAAATTGATAAAGCGGTGATAAAATCTTGCATGACTGAGAAAACTCCTTACCCCTTTAACCGAATTAGGTGGGGGTAATTTTGAAATAACCTCAATCTTGACTGGATCCACCTCCAGCCCCTTGCTAGACACCTTGTGTCCAAGCACAATTCCTTCACTAACCATCATATGACACTTTTCCCAGTTGAGAACTAAATGTGTGTCCTCACATCTTTGTAAAACTTTATCCAAATTGTACAAGCACTCATCAAACGACGTACCATAGACGGAAAAATCGTGCATGAAAACCTCTAAACAGCGCTCAACCATATCAGAAAAAATAGCAAGCATACAACGCTGAAAGGTTGCTGGTGTGTTGCACACGCCAAAAGGCATACGGCAGTATGCGAAAGTTCCATAAGGACAAGTGAAGGTAGACTTTTCTTGGTCCTTAGGATCTATGGAGATCTGATTGTAGCCTGAGTAGCCATCTAAAAAACAAAAATGAGATCGACCAGCTATTCGCTCTAAAATTTGATCGATGAATGGAAGAGGAGAATGATCTTTTAACATAGCGGAGTTCAAGCGACGATAGTCAATGGACACACGCCACCCGGTTACTAATCGGGTCGTGACCGGCTCATTTAACAAGTTATGAGTGACAGTGATTCCCCCCTTTTTAGGGACTACCTTTGTGGGGCTTACCTTCGTTGAGTCTGAGATAGCGTAAATGATGCCTGCAGAAAGGAGCTTGATCACCTCTTTCTTGACGACCTCCATCATGCTCGGATTGAGTCTACGATGTGGCTGAATTACATGTTTGGCTCCTTCCTCGAATCGGATCTTGTACGGAAAAGTGTAGGGGAAATCCCCTTAATATCATCAACTGACCACCCGAATGCGCCACGGTGGTTCTTCAGCACAATCAGCAGGTGCTCTTCTTCACCGGCACTTAGATATGCCGAAATAATCACCGGTAGTCTTTCACCATCGGCTAAGAATGCATACTTCAAATGAGGAGGTAGTGGCTTCATTTCTAACTCTGGTGGACTGATCAATGATGATTGAAGCGGTGGTAGGAGTGGCCCAAGATCTTCATAATGCTTGGCATAATAGCACGGAAGCACTTGAAGCATCTTGACACATTCATATAACGACTTGCTTCTCATCCAGTCATGCATTATGTTAACAAGGCAAGCTTTAAGGGGCAGTTCTAGATATGCGTCAAGGACAGAACTTTCTATTGCATCATCTTCAGTAGAAAGTGGAATTTCCTCCTCTTTATCATTTGGATAACCCACAACTCTACAAAGAGAAACAACTTTGGTTTCTTCCATAATATCTACATCCAGTGTCCCCTTATCTACCTTGGTCATTACATGAGCCATATCTAGAAATGGCTTCCCTAAATAAAGAGAAATATTTTGATCAAAATGTTTCACCATGCGACATTGCTCCTTTGCCTGTGATTGTGTCGTACTTTTGGTTATAACCATTTCAAATCTGTCATCTGCTATTCCCAATGTCAGACGACCTCTTCCCATTTCGAGTATCATATCTACAGTAGCTTGGAAGGGTCTTCCAAGGAGTAGCTCATTCCCTTGGTCATCTTGCATTTCCATTACCACAAAATCTGCTGGAAATACAAACCTGTCAACTTTAACCAGTACATCCTCACAAATACCATACGGCTTAACCACAGAATTATCCGCTAGATGGATCGTCATGTTGCTATGCCTCGATTCTTTAAGTCCCAGCTTCTTGAAAGTAGAAAGAGGCATCAAATTAATACTTGCCCCAGAGTCACACAATGCTTCGCCGAATTTTACCTTACCGATGTAACATGAAATATTGAAGCAGCTCGGATCTTGTCTTTTGGTGGTAATGTGCCCAAAATGAAGGCGCTCACTTTCTCTTTAAGAACCACCACCTCAGTATCAGGAATCTTCCTTTTCTTTGTAATTATATCTTTTAGAAACTTGCCATAAGAGGGTATCTTCTCGATTGCTTCTAACAGCGGAATGTTGACAGAAAGTTTCCTAAAACTATCTATGAACTTTTTGAACTGAGCGTCCACTTTCTTAGCCTTCAAACTGTTTGGATACGGGACTGGGACAGTATGTGCCCTATGATGTGGCAGCACATATGGTGTCCTCTTTTGAGTCTCTTCCTCAGCAATGGTTTCTGGTGTGGCATCCTCTACCGCATCCTCCATTGGCTCTGTGATTGTAACCTCCTTTGTGGCCTCACCTGTGGTTTCTGGCTGGGGTGTTCTTGGTTCGTCGGCCTTAGAGTTTAAAATCTTCTTTCCACTCTGTAACAGAATTTCCTTGGCTTGTTGATTTCCTCCTAGAACATTTGTATTTCCGAGAAAACCTTGCTGCGTTGGTTTTTTCAGATTTGTTATCTCAGCTGCCATTTGTGCTAATGATGTCTCCAGAGTTCTCATCAAAGCCCCATGACTTTGTAAATTTTGCCCAAATTGATTCATAAATTCTCCTTGTTGCTTAATCTGTTGGCCAAACATGCTCATGAGTTCTTGATTCTGCTTGATTAATTGATTGAGCAACTCATTGCTCTTGTCATGTGCCGACGGTTGTGGTTTGGCATCGGGGTCCTATAGAAAATTGTTTGGGTCCTTCCATGAATTTTTTTTATCTTTCCTCCAAGAATAATCATTATTTTTGTACCCCTATTGCTGGCGCATAAACTTCACTTGTGCCTCATCATCGGATTCCCTGTCTTCCTTTGCTAGCAATTTCTTGGCTAATAAGTCCATCTTCTCATTCAACTCCTTGATGGCCTTTGACTCACCTGCGACTCGAACCTGCTCTATTGTGTCTTAGTCACCCCATGATTTCTTTCTAGCCATATTTTTTAGGATTTCCCAACACCTAGTGCCAGTGTTGTTCAAGAAGAAATTGGAACCTACTGAGTCTAGATTTCTCTTGTCGTGCTCATTTAAAGCAAAGTAGATGATCTTCACTTATTTTTCTTTATCTAGCCCGTGATGTGGACACTTCCGCAACATTATCTGGAAGCGCTCCCACGTCTCAGAATATGTCTCCCCAGCCCTTTGACAGAAATTGTGGATCTTCCGTACTAGGTCATTGGTTTTCTCCGGTGGAAAGAATCTCTCGAAGAAAACCTCGATCATTTGATCCCAAGTCTCGACTGTCTCATCATCAAGGTTATGCAACCATTCCCGTGCATTACCTGCAAGAGATCTGGGAATCTGCTTCAAATATAGTGTCTCCTGTGGAAACCTATCTATCTTGATCATATCGCAATTTTCCATGAAAGTGATGATATGGGCAACCGGGTCTTCATTCTTCAGTCCGTGAAATGCTTGAGACTTGACCAAGTTTATCAATGTCGGATCAATCTTATATGTTGGAATGTTAACTTCCTGCCTTTTTATCGGCCCCTTTGATGCTGATGAGGAAGAAGCCTTTATCTTCTCCCATATTGTCTGTTCCTCAGCCATAGCTTCTAGTTCAGAGTCTGAATCTATATCCTCATGTTGATCTTGAATGTTGTTCTCCTCGTCATCTGATCCCAACAGTGGAACCTCTGGTGATGACAGTACGTAGTTTGTGCTACGCGTCTTCACCGTGCACTGGTACCTGTAAGGTAATAAATTGGATTAAGTACAGTGCTAGGCGATTACTAAATATGAAAAATAAACGATGAATTGCAGGAATAATAATAAAATGATATGTGGCCTAGAGTGGCCGCTTGCAGCACTCATAGTGCCGACAGTTGTCGTGTCCCCGGCAACGGCGCCAAAAACTTGACATGATTTTACCGTGCGTATAACGCAAGTGCACGCGTCAGAGTAATATAGGCCGTTGTGAGGCCCGAGTCGAACACAGAGACACTGAACTATCGGTAGACTACTTACTAACTACATGCGATCAGCTAGAACAATTAAAAGGTTTTGAGAGTTGATTGTCGATAGTATCGACAGCTGTGTATATTTGTTCTTCCTAAAATTTCAATATAAAGCCAAATCAGCTATGCTAAAACATATCAATATGATCATTTATAATAAAAAAGATAAAATATGAGAGATTTGATACAAAATGAGATTATAGACTAAGAGAATGAATCATGTGATACTAACCACAAAAGTGACTAATAAACACATAAAACACATGTAAAACAAGTCTATATAAGCGACTCAAAATCCTCACATCAAGAGGCTTTTAGAGTAGGACTTGTTGTGAAGGAATGCCCCTCAACCGAATTTTTTATTGAAGGAATTAATGTACATTTGTGAAGGAATCATCCTTCACAAATAGTTAATTTTCCTATAGTGCATCGACAAGCTGTCTGTAATCCGTCCCTCTACCCTTATCGCCAGAAATTGGGATACCAAGATATTTTGTGGGGAAGTGACCTTGGGATATGTCGGTCGCTGCTCTAAGCCTACCACATATGTTGTCACAGGAGCGGGAAAAGTATACCTTAGATTTAATAGCACTGATGAAAAGACCAGTGAGCTTCCCAAAGGTTTCCAACCTAGTTCTCCCCCTCCGCAGATACTTGCAGTGATCGACTATGAAGACCATAACATCATCAGCAAACACCAAATGGGATATATCATGTGTGTTTTTAACTTTGAACACCTTGATAGTACCTTCCTCTTCTTCCTTGTTAATGATGTGAGAAAGGCCCTCCATAATGATGGTAAACAATAGGGGTGATAAGGGATCACCTTGTCAGAGACCATTGGAGGTGTTGAAGAGACCATGGGGGACCCTGTTCACCAGAACAGAGAAGGATGTTGACTTGAAGCATTGTTTGATCATGTTGATCCACCTACATGAAAATCCCATGGCATTCATGATTTTCCATAGGGCCGACCATTCAATGTGGTCGTTACCTTTGCTGATGTCTAGCTTAAAGCAAGCTTTCTTAGTAGAATTAGCTTGGTTGAAGGAACTGAGGAACTCAGACGCTAGGAGCGCCCCATTATCTATGGACCTACCTTGTACAAAGGCTAGCTGATTAGGAGAGATGATCATCGGTAAAATCTTCTTGAGTCTGGCCGATAAGACTTTGGATATGATCTTGTAGAAGGTTGAGCAGCAGGAGATGGGGTGATAGTCAGCCATTGACGTCGGAAGGTTCTTCTTAGGAATGATTCTAATGAATGTGTGGTTAACTTGTTTGACCATGGTTCCTCCCACCATGAACTATCGGACCACATGACATACATCATGCTTGATTAAGTCCAAGATAGCCTGAAAAAACCTATCGTTAAAACTGTCCGGCCTCAGGGCTTTGGAAGGACCGATGCTAAACACTGCATATTTTATCTCCTGTTGAGAAATCGGGCCGCACAAACTTCTATTCATGTCATCCATCACCCTAATGTTAGGGAGGATGCAATCGTCAGTGGGTTGGTTCTTGTTATACAGATTGTTGAAGAAAGTCATTGCTTCATTCGCCACTTCGTTTGGTCCTCTAGTAGACGACCCATCTGCCTTGATCAAACCATGGATACAGTCTTTCATGAGATTCTTCTTTGTGGCATTGTGATTGACTTTAGTGTTGTGGTCACCATCACTAATCCACTTCATTCTACTCCTCCGCCAGTAGTAAAGTTCATCTTCCTTCTTCATCCGGGACAATCTTGTGCCCTTCTGTTCCTCCTCCTTGATAGTAGTTGGGTTAGTGGGGTGTAGTTTAAGCTCGAGAGCAGCCACCTTGTACTCCTCCTCCACTTTAATCACAAGGTTTCATAGGTTCACAAAACCTCTTGACCATTCTTTGAGGGCAGTCTTTGTTCTTCTCATTTTCTCAGCAACATAGTAGATTGGATTGCCAACCACCCTATCCTCCCACGCCTTGAGGATTACATCGTTGAACCATGGCCAATCCACCCAAAAGTTTAGAAATCTAAATGCCTATTTCTCCTTATAGTGCCATCCAGCTTCACAAACAGCTAGGCATGGTCACTATTAGGATGGCTGCCCAAATACACATTAGCCTCAGCAAAAATGTCCAGCCACGCTGAGTTAACCAACCCCCTGTCCAAGTGATTAGAGATCCTGTGAGCCGGAACCCTTTTGTTCTGCCAGGTCATAACTCCACCCTCCATTTTAAGTTTGATGAGACTAGCCACATCAATGGCCTCATTAAACCTGCTCAGAATAGAATTCAGAATAGGTTTGCCCCCAGATTTCTCCCCCACTGGTCTAACATGATTAAAATCACCTTTGACAAGGTATGGGACAAGTTGTTGAGTAGTCTCAGTTATGGTCTCACAGTAGTACCTTGTTTTAGCCTTGTTGTTGTGGACATAGACTCCTGACACAACACAATGGAAGCCCCAAGGGTTGATGCGGCTAGCAACCATGACTTGATCCTTCTCATGGATGATCTATACATCCCATACTTCTTTGTTCCGACCCATGGCAATCCACCCTCCGTCAATTTGATCCAGATTCGATGAACTTCACCATCCCTTGGGGAACAACCCTGCAATCTTCTCCTTATACTGTCTCTTGATTCTAGTCTCAAGGTAGAAAACTAAGGAAGCATTTTCATAGTTTCACATGTGTTCCTTGGTTGCACTTTTACCTATCTATTACTGAGTTCAATTAGTGAAGGTGTCATTATACTTCCTTCAAGGTATATTGCTACTTTAAATACTTTAATCAGTCCTACATGACTGTCAAATGATGAATTTGGATATATAACTTTTTTTGTGAGCATTGATGGTTTCCTCTACAAATATTTTGTTAAATTTAGACTTCCTCTTTTTATTCATTTTAATGATTATTTCTTCTATGCAAATTTCTTTATTTCTCATATTGATGATTATTTTTGTGTTTCATGTAGCACACAATTTTTGACAACACACTTCAAGTATTCAACATAGGACTAAGAGAGTCGATATAAAATCAGTTCCATTCATGATATTGGTTTGTCAACATGAAAATACAACGCTAAAATGTGGTAAATAAGACAAAAAACTAGTTCACCAAACAAGGAACTTAAATTCACTGGTAGGAGAATATTCCTATATAATTAATTTCCTAATATCTCTATGGTGGATTATTATATCCTAAAAAATGTCCCTCAATCTAGATAATTCAAACTCCAAACAAAAAAGTGAATGGACAAGTGTTTTTAAGATGGTGAAACCACTATCCCACCACCTTCTCATTGATTATTTCTTCCTCGATGAGGTATAATATACACAAATAGTTATTCGTACAAGGAAATCAAACATGAGAGGTGAGAATATTGTTATCTACATTTCCAAATGTCTGGCACGTGGAATATCATGAAGTGGAAAAATTTCCCCCAGTCTACTTAATTTGAATTGATAAAAACCAATTGATTTACCATGTGCTTCTTAGATGGTGGAACCACACCCCTAGCACTTTCTTTTGATTGTTTCTTCCATTCACATCCATATATGCCTCCATCTAGCTAATTAATATGGTTTAAAATGTTTGTTTCACTTTATTATGTTATTTATTTATTATACTGATAATTTAATTCAAGTCAACTTACTTTACTTATCTAAACCAAAACACAACGTAACTATATGTAACTTTTCCCCTTAAAAGTGCTAGACTACAACCAATCATGTATAGTTGTTGGTTAGGTCTAGTTATAAGTCAAATTTATAAAGATAATGTTCATAGTAACTTCGTCTATGTAGTAGCTTTTTATGGTTGTTGAGGGTTTGTCTTAAATCTATAATTAAACCTCTAATTAATTTGAACTCAACTTCTTTTTAGTTTACCCATTGAGTTGTGATTATAAGTAACAAATATTAGTCACAAGCATTTAAAAATGTACTTAATGGCGAAATTGTAAGAAAATAACAAAAAAGGCTAGAGCCCGAGTATTGAAACAAATTATGTTAGTTTGTTTCTTGAATACCCATATCAAATTTTTAGTTTCCACCATGCTTCAACTCGTGTTAATCCCATTTCCCTTATTTTGTTGTTGTCTTACTATCCGACAACCTCTATCCTAAGATCTTCCCTTGGCACCTCACCTATGTCACCCCTTTTTCCTAGTTCTTCCCTTGATGTCACCTCCTTGTTCCCCATTTTCCTTACTCTTACCTTTCCAACACCTCCCTACTCCCCCTTTTCCTTTCTCTTCCCTTTTCACCAACCCTATACCCTCCTATACCTTTCTCTTCCCTTGGTTTCACCTTAATTTGTCCCCTTCCCTTGCTCTACACTTGCCACCACCCATACAGGATACAAGAAACATGCTTTTACCTAATGATTGTGGTGTCTAAAGCATACTGATTTTGTGTTTTATCTAGGACTATAGACCAAATATGGAGAAATAATAAATCTTCATGGCCATCCTCCTATCGTAATTCACACTCAGAAAAACCCAACCATGCCAAGCCATAACCCAATTCATGCTCTTTCCCTTTATTTACCTTTGATACTTCCACCCTTCACCCTCTATCCCAAGATCTTACCTTGCCGCCGCCTTCATTCGCAACACATTTTTCTTGTTCTTCTCTTATCACCACCTCCCTAAACACCCACTTTAACATCATTTCCTTCTTTGACTCTAGACACCACCTTCTGCTCCCCCTTTTCAATGTTATGCCCTTGTTGCCACCACATGTGCCTCCCTATCCATTGAAGTTACCTTAGTTTCAACCTCATTTCTACCCTTTCTATAAAATCCTCAAAATTGAGAAATTTTGATTCTATGATTTTGAATTAAATAATAGTGTTTTGGGATTCACTTTAAGACATCAATAGTATGACTCAATTCTCATTGGAATGATGAATTTATGTTCTAGACTTACAATAAGTCTTCAATTTAAGGAAATAATGTAATGTTGAGAGCATATGAAAATATGAGGATCCAATTGATAATTAATGTCTTAATTTTGAAACTAGAAACATAACTACGCTTGTGGACCCATTGGAAGGACTAAGTGTGAACTATGGTCCTTGGGTTCCAATTTAGGCCCAATTGAACTATTTGGGTGACAAAAAGGCCCATTGGGGTATATGTCAATCAAGTTGGAGATTCATGCATAATTATGAAATGCAATAATATTGTGAGTTAATTTATAAACTCATGATAAGATAATTAGCAAGTTTTAGAAGACTCAAAGTGATAATATCATAGATAATTGAAGTAATATTTATCTAGCCTTTACTTGGATTACATGTATTTGGGTAGAAAATAAATATAATATAACATAATACTATGTTGAATATGATATAGTGTCTACATGAAGTCGAATACTAGTTTCGGGATAATTATATGATTATCTGTGACCTACATGATATAATTAAGAAAATACTTCAATGACAAGAAAATGATATTTATCTTGAGTTTTTTGGTCCTAAGATTTTCATAATGTGAGATTAGGATAATGAAAAGCTAGTTCAAAAATTAGGGGTCAATTTGACTATCCTAGACACCCATAAGATAATTTGACGATAGAGACTGAAACACTATTAACTTCAAGATAAAGATTATTACAAATCAAGGGGGGAATAATAGCTGAAACTAAAGTCTTCAAAACTTGGATAACCCTGTGTGACATGAATACAACCTAGATTTGTGGCTGTAGGATCTGAAATCCATGGGCCTGAAGTCATCTTCAACCTTGGTTTTAGACCTTGCAACTCTGTGGACTCCCTGTAAACCCATTCTCTCTTTGCTAAAGTTTTTTCCTTGAAACAAGTCCTACTAGACCCGGGTGGTTGAGAAAAAGTCAATAATAGATGAAAATTTCATTATCTCGGTGTTAGTAAATTAATGCTTAAATCCCTCATTTATCCAGGACTTAGGGCTGGCCCTTTCTGCCACCCTATGAAAGATCCTTGCCGATAATGGGGGTACAAGGTCCTTCTTGATCCTCATAACCCAATTTTACCTTAATTGCTCAGAAAGATTCTTGGATATCTCTATCAAACCTTGTATCCTTCTTCGACAACCTAGTCATAGACCTGACACCTTGAATATTTTTTCTCAATTAGATGGGCATGAAGGATCCTTAGACGTCGCAGAGTAGCCCCTGACCTTTGACGATTATCGAGGAAGGCCAACACTCTTTATTCATGAAGCCTCCCATGTAACCTAGAGATCCTTGCCAGAGGTTGAACTCCAGACCACCACAACATCCCATAGAGGGTGGGAAAGATTCTTCAATGCCCCAACAACATGATCAAAACCTCTATTCATTGAAATTGAATGTAATTCCCTACCTTAGTTCCCATGTCTTATTTCTTGAGTATGATGTCTGTGAACTCCCACTTATGACCACCTCCTACTATGTCAAGTAGTTCACGAATGACTAGTGATGGATGTGTGGCCTTCTGTGGAGACTCTCAATGCTCATAGGAGAAAGTCAACTAAGAAGTTGACCATTTAGTTTATCGTCCATTGCACAATATGGGAGGGGAATGTTCCCCTTTGGGAACATACCTCTCCACCCATAAGATTGCATGACATTCATGTCATTACACATGGAAAAAGAGTAAAACTGCAATAATCCATAGGGTTTTCTGTCCTAGATTACCTTACTGATGTGGCTTCTACCCATGGATGAGTCGGCCCCTTTTTAACTTGGATAATGTGATAAGTTGCTAACATGGAATAATTTGATTGGTTCGTAGCAATCAATCTTGCATTAATTTGTTAATTATTGGTGGGTCATACAACTAGTGAATATATATATGAAATTTAGAAAAATGAGTATAATAAGAATAAAATTGAATCAAAACTTTATTGTGCTTCATGTTCAACAAAGTATAGATAGTGCATGAATGTTAAGTATTTATTCAGGTAAACATTAGATCTTCTATTGATTTCATGATTAATTGATGTAACTCGATTTTATCTGAAGTTATGATCACATAATGATCATCCCATGAATTAGGGTTTAAGCTAAGGCTTGATTAGGGTTTATAACCCAAGAGACCATGATATAGTAGAAATAGGTTTTGATACCCTTATTCCTATTCCAACCCAAGATAACCCTAAACCTTGGTTCAGGACCTAAGTAGGTTTGATTTGTATCACATTAATATATATGGTGACACTTTAGGGGTATACTTACAAGCAAATTGAATGATTGAATGTTAACTTGGATCTATGTTCGAGTGATTGATGTACATATACTTGAAATACATAACTACATCGTGACTACAATGAATACATGGTTTCTTATGAGTACCAAAATGATCAGCCGAAGATACTTTGTCAGTGGTTTCTAAAGTATTGATTCAATGAATAAACTATTGGATATTTATTTACTTCTTGTTCAAGTATAATGCCAGTGTGACTATCACATAAACTAAATAATGATATTCAGACTCGTGGGTTACACATATCTAGGTGTAATGCACATAAGACCAAGGATGGATACTGATTACATCTAAGATAGAATACCAAGAATGGTTTACAATATGAACTAAAAACACAAGTTCATATGTTCAAATAATTGATTGTAAGCATTATATGTTTTTATAATAAGTTTGCACATTTCGGTTGCACAACATATACAATATAGAAAATATATCGATCCATGTACTTATTTGTTAGTGTTTTTGGTAATTGCCTTATATGAAGATATCAAGACATGGAGATTCTGATGAAATCAAGTGAAAACATTAAGTTTAATATCGAGGAGAATCAATTAGATAGACTTAGTATTTCTTCACATATATGTAACTTTCTCATGTAAAAATTTATGTAACTCCTTAGAGGATCCTCATCATTCATGTTGTAAATAATCCTCATTCAATTAATGAAAATAATTGAATACTATTTATTATTTACTGAATCCAGATCCTGGAAATTTAGATATTGAATCTTAGCTTTAAGGTCCTACCTTGATTATGGGACACTCAAAAGTGGAGGTCGTTACATTTGGTATTACAGTCCAAAATTTTCGAATCATATTTAACAATTGAGAATATGCAATAAGACCTAGAAATATAATACAACGGTTACCGTTGTAAATTGGAAAAATGATCTGTTGTAAAAAAAGTTTTATGTAGTAGTGTGATAATGTCTAGGGAAGGGTATTGTCATGGTAAACTAGAACAAGACTTGGGATGGTCATAGTTGTGACATGGGTGGTCATTGTCATGGTAGGGGTGGTCTTTAATGTTGAAGGAGTGGATGTATTTGTGTAAGAGGTGCCCAACTTTGGGGTAGAGTTGGACACATCATCCAGATTGTACTAGGCAAATGAATAGTTAATCACTAGGTCGCTTCCTTTTTTAGATTGGCTAGTTTGTTTTATTTAGGGTAACTAATGGCAGGATCAGAGTGGTGGGAATCTTAGGTGAAAAAAAAGTGTTAGTGTCCCATTTTTGTGAAGGCTAGGTGATCCTCAAATCCAACTTTAAAGGACAAGTGCCTTCATAAATACTGGAAATGTACTGAAGATTCCAGCTGAAAGATTCGTCTCTGTTAGTGAAGGCATGGGCTTCATCATTACCTATTTTTCATGAAGGAACTGTATCCCACAAAAGTGTCCTTATTTAAACCCTATTTTTCTTATAGTGATATGATCAAAATGTCATGACTATGTCGTTTCCAATAAAATAAAAATATGTGGTTAGAATAAGCATAATCAACACATCCAACGATGTAGCGATGGAGGTATATTTGAACACATATGTGATGATGTAATGATGATTGTCAAACTATATTCATCTAAAGTGTGACTCTCGAGGCTTGGTAGGAATGAAAGACATCATCTATGAATCCCAAAAAGACTTGCCAAATGGGATACATCTAGAATGTGACTCTTGAGGGCTTGATAGAAATGAAAGACACCATCAAGGAAGCCCAAGATACAACACTCGAAGAATCATCTTGGCACTTGTAAAATGGAAAATGCATCTTCGAGAAGGCATGAATAAAATAGCTCAGTGAAGATAAAATCTAGATGAACATCAACCTTGCAAATGTAGAATTTGTAGGCTTGATATGGATGAGCTTCTGAAAAGTAACCATCTATCTTATGATATACAACATGATCACCACAAAACTAACACCAACAAGAGGAAGAGATTGAAATTAGCACAAAAAACTTTATCCCAATGTGTGTCAATGATGTAACTGAAGTCCTTCAACTTGTGTGAAAATGGTAGCAAAGTGGAATAAGAGAGGAGTAGATAGCCAACCTGCATGCATATCATGATGCGAACACAAAGAAGTAGGGTGTCATCTGGAAAAAGTACATTGATGATGCACTAAAATAATAAAGCATAGTAGGAATGAACCTATAACGCCCGAGCCCAATGCCTGAGGCTCTAGTAGAGTTTCAGGAATGACGACTGGCCCCACAAACCACCACTAGCCTTAACTGCGTGCTTTGTCCTCACTCACGCGCATGCCAAGATCAACTTCCCGATAGGTCACCCATCCCAGTACTACTCCAAGCTGAGCACGCTTAACTATGGAGTTCTTTAGTAATGGGCTTCCGAAAAAGGAGGTGCACCTTGGTGATATGGGTACTCCAATCATTCCTTTTAAAATCAACTTATCTAAGGCCTCAAATCCTGGGATGTTACAATCTCCCCTACTTAGACTCTTGACTTCCTCGTCAAGGCTCAACTATAAGGCCTCATAATCTCTTCCCCATTTCAGTGCAGACCCACAATGGTCCATGGACACCCAGCTCCCGATCACAGAATACCAGCGCAAGGGTGGCTACTCAAGAATGGCATGCCATGCCCATGTGGGCCCCACCTACTGGAGGGGTTATGGCTCTGATACCATTTGTAATGCCCGGGCCCACTGCCCGAGGCTCTAGTAGAGTTTCAAGAATGACGACTGGCCCCACAGACCACCACTAACCTTAACTGTGTGCTTTGTCCTCACTCACGCACATGCCAGGATCAATTTCCCGACAGGTCACCCATCCTAGTACTACTCCAAGCTGAGCACGCTTAACTATGGAGTTCTTTAGTGATGGGCTTCCGAAAAAGGAGGTACACCTTGGTGATATGGGTAGTCCAATCATTCCTTTTAAGATCAACTTATCTGAGGCCTCAAATCCTAAGATGTTACAGAACCACTACATAGACATCAGGAAGATGGATGTGTTGAAGGACAAGAAGGTCCATGTAGATCAAAATAGCCTAGAATATGTCTGCCTCTCTCATACTCTTTCTTCTCATTTTCCTCTTAATATATTCTCTCTCTCCCTCATATTCCCTCTCCTCTCTATCCCTATGAACCCAATTACAAAGTGAGTGACTAGATGGTGTGGAAAATACACAATACCACCATCATGTGGAAAGAGATACATATGTGGGGTGGTAGGGGCAATAAAATAGGTGATGAAGAGTCGTTGTAGCTTTTGAAGGTAGAGGAAAATGGGTTCCTTATAGATAACTGTCAAACTACTGGGGTGGGGGGGGGAATTAGAGGGTCTCGTTGTGGGTAGAAGTAGGGTATTTTAAGAGATCTAGGTAGTGTCCAGTGATAGGTACCCATAGTAGATAGAAAAATAGAAAGGAAACAATGTGTTGCGCGGAGAGGACTAGGTTTTAGCTCCACAGTGGCGCCTTGTGGCTATGTGGAGAAGTAGTTGAACGACGGATGTGCCTTACTTCTTTGCAACTCTGTCTTGTAGAGGTGGATGCCCATGGTTGGTAGATGGCATCAATGAGTCAACGTTCTATCTATGGTAGCAGAAATCTAACACATATGTCATTGGTGTGGCAAGTGTGGCTTCTGCTATTGCAATTGGTGACCGTGAGGCAACTACTGGTGATGGCGGCGGCTACCACCTTATGGTGGTATGTTGTTGGCTGCAATGGCTGACGGTGACACCTAGGCGACCACGAGTTACAGTTGCAGTCAGTGACGATGGCAGCTAGGATGTATGTTTCTTTCTACTAAAGATATGTATATGTTGATGTAGAGGTATTAGTAGAAGAGGACTCAAGTAAGAGATGACTAGATATATAGGAATCGAGAGAGGCATATTAATGTTGGTGAGGGTGGTCGGGATAGAGAGTGTTGTTGTAGGGCTAAAAAGATTTTATCTTTATAAAAGAAGAAGAAAGGATAATGACCATGGAGGTTGGGTGATGTGTGGCACGTGGAAAAGTTAGGAAGAGATGTTAGTTTTCAACGGACAAAGGCTTTCTCTTTTTCTCCCTAAGGTTAGAATGAACACTCTGATTCTATGTGAAAAATAAGATGTAAGCTAACAAGATATTTCTTATTGATAGACGACACATTTCTCTCCTAGGAAAAGAAAAAGGTACAAAGAAGTAAAATTTAATTCTAATGTGCCAAGACAATTAAACCCATATAACATTATAAACTTTTTTTTAAATATAACATTATAAACTTTTTTTAAATATAACATTATAAACTAAACAATTATAATTCTAACAAATATATTTTTTATTTCTAAAAAGTTGAAATTTATGTCCCATGAATATTCTTAGTATTTATTCTATGTAAGCGACAACGGATTTTGGAACTATTTGTTTGATCACGTAGGCGATGTAGAGAGGGTAAACACACTGAGCGAATTCTATCGGTGACAATGGTAACTAAAAGATGACAAATACACATTCCATATTAGTTTGGCTATTTTATCACCTAAATTTCTCAATTTATAGGTTTATTTGAACATATTTTTTCTATGAGATAACTTCTTGATCTTGAAAATAAATATTAAGTTGTTGTTCGTGAAGTAAATTGCTACCTCATTTTTGTTGAAGTGCCACCACATTTCGTACTTGAACAATCCCCAATTTCAGATGATATTTTACGCTGAGACACAAAAAAAGGTACAAATATCACGCAACCAATACAATCTACACCTCCTAATATCTATAACGAACCTGAACATTACATATTTCCCAATCAACAATAAAAAAGTTAGAAGTGCAAATAGAGGCCTAGAGGGGCCTAAATTATACGGATCTTGCATGATATATTATTCATTGACCCCATTTTCCAAAAAGGACTAGAATTTAACCACCCGTGGCGTTAATTTTGGAGGCTGCTCCCTAAACAGGCCGAAGAGATGGCGGCGGCCCTCGCATTGCAAAGAGAAGCTTTACTTTATTAGGTAACTTCCATTTCCATGATGGGTGTTTTTAAGAATTTTGAACAAAACAGAGAGGGTTATTGGACTTAGGAATAAGAGAGGGGGTATAACAAACATCCACAATTGTGAAAGGATTTACAAGATAAACCCTTTGCAAATAAACCATTTAAATTTTATTCACATCCAACCAAACACATGCATTGTAGTTTTAAAGAATGAACTCTCATTTTCCTTTTTTAAAGCCATCATTGCTTGTTGACTCCACACGCAACCAAAGAGTCTCTTAGTTACAATCATGTATGATACAACATTATAATTGGGTTTTGATAGGGTAGTTTTATTAGGACGGGGCAGGTCTAAGAGGGTATTGCCCTGTAGATACGATAATGAGGAGCGATTTATATTTGTTTGCTAGTTATCATTGGTAGTAGTATTTTTATGCTCCCAGTACGTGTTAAGTAAAATCAATTTATTTTCTTCTAGACCCCTCGATAAACTGACCTCGTAACTTCTTACTTACCAAAGATGGATCATTCTATGATGTTGTCATTTCCTTTGTAGACAAGTCTACGTTTTAATCTTAAATGTGCCCATATGACATTCACGTATCTATTGTCTTGTTCCGATCTCAGTGACACTTTTATCATTATTCCAGACATGAATAATAGTGTGCTTCGTGGAATAAAATGATTTTATAATTCTACGAAATTTCAGCCTATTGGCGATGAGACTTTTGATATTGTTGTCATGAAAACAAATGTTCCTATTTCATTCCACAAAAGGAAAAGGAAAACCAAGTGTGCAAACTTTTTATTCTTTCTCGTTAATATTCACGATTTTATCAAATGCTACATTTGAATACAATTTTTCTCAATAATATTCTCCTGAAACACAAAAACAAAGGTAAAAACATCACAGAACCTGCATCATTCCCACTTCCTATACCTAACCTGTTCAATATTTATCTCCCAATCAATAATTCAAAGCTGGATAAATAAAGATAGATAGAGCGAAGCAGGACGTACGGACCGGACGCATGCAAGACGTAACCACATGATATATTGTTCGCTGACCCCAACATCCAAACTTAGGACCGAAAACCAAGTAAGGCGCCAATGGATCATTGAGGCCGATACCTAAGAGGACTTAAGAGATGGTGGCCCTGGCAATAGCCGTTCCCGTGGAAGCAACTGGGATAACAAGCAGGGCGCACGAGACGAGCATGCAGAGTAGCATAAACAGCAATTGGTTGCTGAAGCGGTGCCTCTCTCGATCTCCGACACCTATGACCTGGTCGTCTTGTTTCGCTAAAGACCAAAGAAGACGAAGGAGAGTAATGGAGATAAACAATGCCAGGATTTGCAAGACGGCGGCGGCGGTGTAGGAATCCCAGGACACAATGTATATGGCGGTGGCATCCAGGAAAGAAGGGTTCTGGAAGTTGCAACCAATGGAGATGAACGAGAGGGCGGCGTGTAGGTGTCGGATGGTGAGCTTGAGCTGGTCTCTCTTTCTTCCAACAGGTGACTCATTAGCACTTATCGTTTGTGGGAGATGGAGGCTCTTCTCGTAGTCCCGGATGCTCGCGAAGAAGGAAATAGTTATGAGGGATAGGAGCAGCACACAACCGAACTGGAACATGTGAGCTTCTGAAGACAACATCGTCGCAGAAACCACACAAACAGCGGCGAAGATAAACAGCTTTGGATCCATACCCGGATCAGTTGCTATCTGCTCGGAGGAGAGATAGCCTTTTGTTTGAGCTTCTTACAACAGTTTATATTCACCATACCACGGTTCCCATGAAGCAGAGGCGACGAAGCATCGCGACAGCTACTCACAAGTTTATAAAGTCAAGGGTTTAGATTGGTTCTATACACGTTTTAAGACGTGTGCACCATAGTAGTCAAAAGTTTATGAAGTCAAGGGCAGCACTTGGAATGGCGATTACTATCTCAGATAGGGATTGATGGTGACAATTATCTTCATGTAGCTGGCATTTATTCGATAACACTTTTTGGTCGATCGTGATGCTGATGATCATCGACGGCCCGACGGATGACGAGTCGAATGGTGCATGTATCTATGTCGCCAACTCCTTGTGTCGTTGATATGACTGTGCGGTTTCAGTATAGTGGACCCCACTTCCATGAGATAGACACCTTCTGATCCAAGACGATCACATTCAAGTTCCTGCGTCAGCGCTAGCGTCGGAACCATTCTGAGACAGGAAAGCTCAGCTACGAAAGTTTAAGCTCATCCGATATAACTGGCTTGTATTGGAAATAACGACTATATTTCATGTCAAAATGAGATCATTTTGAAGTTGAAACTGAGTGTTTCTTTATTTGTAGTTATAGGGAAAGACAGTGATCACAGCCGCAAAGACTATCAAGGGGTACAAAATGTAGATGTGATGGTACAAGAAGTACCAACCCCATCCGAAAAAGGTCGATGTTCTGACCAAACAAGTTAACCAAATTTGTAGCTAGGATAACAGGGGTGCTGTCGCCTTAACACAACCCCACATGAAGATGAAAGTAGATAATTGAGAAAAAAAGATGATCAATACTAGTAGCAAAAAATTGAGTCATCAACAACCATCATCTTCAGAGACGTCTTGAATGGATACAAAGCAAAAAGTTCCTTTATTGGCACAAAAACCATCGTTAGTCATCAGATCACTGGACAGTTAATGTCATAGTCTTAGTGCGCGGAGGATTCATCAGCTAAAAAATAGATATCCAAGATTAATATATAAACATGAGATCTGTTAGCAGATTCATAAAGTAACTGTGTATATTATCATATTCTTTTGTTGAACTCGCACCAAATGCAACATATGATACAACATGCTAAAAGTACCAATGTCTTGAAAAAAAGAATTATCACGTGAGAACCATAATAAAGCTCATTATACATCAAGAAATCAATATGAATATCAAGTGAAGTATCCTCAGGCAAAAACAAATAATCCATATTGAAACTGACAAAGAGCAAGTACAAAACAAGTGCGTGTTTTTGAAAACCTCATCCATGCAAAGTGGAATATGCTAAGGACAATGTAATCCCCCGATATCCCAATGATTTCCAAATAAGTGTCTGTTATGACTTAAAGGGTAGATGTGTGTGATGCTTTTCGAAGGGTAGTTAATTAAAAGCTTGTGTTATCAAAGAGTGTGTTAGCACCCACTATTCTTGAAATAGTGATATGTTTTGACGACCAAGTTAGAAAAACCCCATATGTGATTGATGTTAGAGTTTTATCGGATTATTTTGAGTTTTTTCTTAATAAAGTTTGTATCATCACTATTGAGTTGGTAGTCAGTGCGACATCACATAAGAATATTGATTGTGCTGTACATGTAAAATGTAGAAGCTTTGCTGACAATGATGTATTGAATAGAAATGGGATAGAAATATTAAGTTTCATATCAAGTATCATATCATGACTTTGTTAGTTGTATGTCCTGGGAGCCATCATGGTATGATTGTTATAGGGATATATTGCATATGATTTGATATTTAATAAAGGCAATACTGCTTATTATGTTTGTATTAGTGATTAAATAATATATATCATAATAATATTCTAAGAATGTTTTGGCTCGACAACATATGGTATTGGTTGATAACATAAACATTAGATTATATGTATACTAATGAGTATTCATTGTTGTTATGTCCCTAGTTAGTTAGTATTGTGGATATTATAGGACAACAATAATACATAAGACTATTGTACTATGTTGAATGATGACTAAGTCTCTTTAGTCGTTATATTAAATATCAAATCAGATACATGGTTACTTGTTAGATAACATGTTGTACTAGACAAATCCACTTTGAAAATCACACAAGGAAGCTATATTACGACAATTGGATTCATATATCAATGTGATAGTGGTGACTAAGATCCTTAGATATGAACTCACTACAATTATCACATGTTGTTCTGTATAGTTGAAAAATACCCAACATGACTATGAGTAAGGGTTCCATACATGTGGTGATTGGGTACACTATGACACATGTAGATTATTGAGATGGAATTTGTCCCTCACTGTAGTGATATCATGTCTACATGATAAGTGAAACTATGAAATGCATGGTCATGCCAATTTGAGTCAATATATGATATTAAGGTCATAATATTTCAATAATCTTAGGTAGTCCATGAAACATAGATTGCATGTTAATTGGATGCCAAATCCATGCCTCTGTTTCAATCTAAATATTAGTGGAAAAGGGATTTTACAATTATGCTAACTTTGGTCACTTACAGGTTAATTTTTTCATCAACTTATTCATGTTACTTGGGTAGCAATGGTATGTTTCTTGATACCAAACTTTACTAGAGGTTTTGAGAATAACTATCAACATAATAAGGAACATATAGGGTCACAAACATAAGCATGCATAAGAGAGTTGAAGTTTACAATCCAACATTATGATTAGAATGATTATGAATCATGTTCAAGTTGATAACCTAAACAATCAAAAGATTGGAAAGTAGTGGTCGATCGGATGGTTTGGAACAATGAATAGATTGATTGTCAAATGATCGATTGATCACTAGCATGAAAAACTACCAGACAGTCAAGTGGACAATCTAGCTGGCCAATTGAATTAAAGTCAGGAAACAACAAAGAATATGTGGCATCATTGATTTTGAGTCTTAATGATCACTTGAAATCAGACCAGGATTGGTGACTGATTGATTAGACATGCCAATTGCTTGAATGAGTGACCCAACCGCTCCTCATTGGTCGACTGGTTAACAAACACAGTGACTGGGGATTATGTCCTAGTTTACCTAGTTTGATTCTATTTCAATTTCTAATAAGTAACATGATTGGATTTTAGAAATCCAAGCCAATGACTCTCATGTGTAAAGGAGTGGATGTTCAAGGGGATGTGACACACTTGAGAAACACATTACATTATAAGTTGTCTAAGAATTCTTTCTATTTGAGAGAGAAAAACTCACCCAAAAAACAACAACCTCTAATAAGAAGGGAGGGGGAACGAGCGGCACTAGCATGTTGGTGAATTAGGGTTATGTTACTCTTGGAGACCAAGGTGGTGCACAAAGAGTTCTTACATCCTCATGGACAACATAGTGTTTGAGGACCTTGGGTAGAGGCTTGAGGATAAGAAACTTCTCAACGGAAAAGATGATGTGTTACAACCACTCTAAGGAAGAAACAACAAAAATTACAATGGATCCAGATCTAGAAGTAAGGTTTCAACACTGACGTAAGATGTATCTAGTTGTTGGATAACTAGTGTTTAGCAAAGTTATTTTCTATCTCTTCTGTGTATTTAATATAATGACATTTCATGGATAAAATAGATTCGTTGACAGAGTTTTATTAGAAAAAATTGTATTTCTGATGCTACCCTTTTCTCAAAACCTTGCAGTGGTATCAGAGCCAATGCCTTATGTTTTTAATGTTAGTTTTGGATTAAAACTGCAAAAAATCATTAAACAAATAATGTGAAGCTATATCCATGTTATTAATTTCCAATTATCACATGGATATATGATATACTTGTACTACATAAAACAAAGTGATGCCTTTAAAAGTACACTGTTTCATGGATATCACTACTACATAAATGGCTTATAAAGTCACTTTTCAAGGTGTCAGTTGTATACATAAACGGACACCTAAACTCTACAGTGTCAGTTTATAATATAAACCGACATACAATCTGTGAAGGTCGACCAGACACGGGTACCGCTTTTATTAAGTGTCGGTTAATTAATAAAAAACCGACACCTAAAATCAACCGCCAAAACCAAAATTCCAGCGAAACAATTACCTCCAAAATTTGACATATGTTGTCGGTTCATAAATAAATAACCGACGACTAAAGGTTATTCGCGAGACAGGAATAGTTGTCGGTTGTCTTTTAGTTAAAAATCGACGACTATAATCTAGTATAGGCCTCAGTTGTTGGAATAGAACCGACACAGTTGGTTTAGTTGTCGGGTTTTTAGAATAACCGACGCTTATTGTCAACTTAATAGCTCACCAGCGCGAGCTTCTCTTCCCCTTTCCCTTTTTCATTCTCGATTTCAGTTAGGTCCGGCGATTTCTTGCTCGCCCCCGCCGGTCGTTGCTCCTCCACTACCGCTGCCGTGCTCCTGCTCCTGCCCTCGCCGCTGCTCTGTGCTCACCGGTGGTCGTGCTCCTGCTCCTGCTCCTTCCCTCTGCGCTCACCGGCGACCGTCCGTGCTCCTGCTCCGTGCCCTCGCCGCTGCTCCGTTCCCTCGCCGCCGCTGCTCCGTGTCCTCGTCGCCGCTTCTCCTCTCTTTGCCTCTGCCTCCGCCAGTGGCTGTTGTGCTCCGGCCGTTGCTCTCCTCTGCCCTCAAGGTATGCCCGCCTGCCTTGCCTTCTTCCTTCTTCATCTGCTCCGGCGGCTGCTTGGGCGGTGCCAAGGCACACCCAAGCAGCTGTTGGGCATTTTTTTTAAGTTATTTACTTATTTGTGTTTAGGGTTTAGGTACTGATTTTGTGCTTCTACTGAGTTGAATCCTCTATTGTCTATACAATACATGTAATTTTTGATCAAGTGATGATATGTAAATGTAGAAATAAGTTAGTAAGGTATCAATGATAAGTTTGCTGTAATGTGATGCAAAATAGTTATTGTATCATGCATATCTTAATATTTTTTTGTTTTATAGTTGTATAGGGTGTTTTATGTGTGACACGTTTATTGTTTAATAGTTTAGCTATAATCATTGTTTTATAGTTGTGTTATAAAGTATTTGGGTGTTTAGTATGGTTCCAAAAAGTATAGTATATATATGCATACATGTGCATTTTTTTATAAAATTGTATAGAAAATCAAAACTCGTTCTTGGTGAGAATCTTAATCACCCTTCTTGCTTAATGATGAACTGTAATGCACACATGTGACATGCTTGGAATGTAAATGATGAACTTTTTCCTAAATTGCCAATTGTCGCCTACTTGTCCGCCGCCGCTACCGAAAGGTATGCTTCCTCCAGTAGTTGCTCTGCCACAGTTTTCTAGTTGTGCATACATGCGAGTTATCAGGAACACCTAAATGAATGTCTAACACCTAAATGAATATCTAGTTGTGTATTTTGCTAGTATCATGAAAGATTCTCAATTGTGTGTATCACATGGGATTCTTATCTCAACACAATGGACTGCAATATATGCATCTAATGCCTTAAATGGAAGACTCGAATGTTATAAAATCCCATCAAAGTAGGTAGAAACAACTTATATATATTCAGATCTTAATAATTCCATGAAGTGCACATTATCTTACTCAGGAAAAGTATGTGTATAATGTAGGATTAGTTCCATATAATGGTTCTATTTTAGTAAGCACCTATAAACCCATCCAAGATTTACTCATTAGGAGTAAATCTTGGATAGTCCCCGGTTTGGGACTGTTCTTGAACACCTAATCTCACTTAGGATGTAAGTGTATAATGTGTATTGGGTTTTTGAGAAAATTTCAGTAGCATTTCCTCGTTTGTTCTCTAAGTACATATGTAGACTTCTTTTCAAGCTATCATGTCTACCACAATAAAGTTGGTTATGACAAGCAATAAAAGGTTAACTGATGTTATACAACTTTTTTTGAAAATATATAACATCGTTATATGTACTTACACTTTGTTAATACTAATATTATGCAGTCTCTGTCCACCCATAATAGTCACTATGAACTGGGCCTCTATGTCAATGTTAACGTTCCCTATTGAAGAACAATTGGACATCATCCTAGATGATCGTTCCTTAAACCAATTGGTCATACCCAAACATTGGCGTTTTCTAAAAGGAAGACACTACATGCCTGGTAAAGTGACCCTAACTTTTGGCAATTATTCACATGTTATCGAGGTTGAGTATGATATGGTGGGAAATCTTGTATCAAAATCCGGTTGGCGTGATTGGATTGGAGAGATGCATGTGGTCCGTTGCAACAGGCTTTTTCTCCGTCCAGTTGGCCATAATTCCATCAAAGTTTGGATAACCAACAGCAACTGCGAGACCCCCAATCATCTACTGTGGTATGAGTGCACGTCGTCTCATATCAGCTCTGACGAATCTAAATCTGAGGCCCCTGTCAGTTCAGATTCGTCTAAATACAGTGAGGAGCTTCGTGACACAACTTCATCATCAAAAAGACCACGGTAAGTCCAATTAACAAATATAATTGTCATGCAATCAATACTCATAGCTGCTTTCTATTCTGAACTTCAGGAGAAGATCGCCACAATGATAAGTCCTCGAAGTTACTGATGCGGGACCATGTTGGTGTAGTATTTAGTTGTCTATCTATCTAGACTTGTCTATATTAATAGTTTTTTTTAATTATGCGCATGTTTAGGGGTACACCAACCCCTTTGTTTAGTTATTGTTTAGGGGTACACCCCTGTGTGTGGATGTAAAAAGAGATTAATGAATGGAATTGAAAGTTGCTACATGAATGCTTATAACTAAAGTGTGTGTTCCCATGAATGTTCCCATTTGCATGATTACACTACTATTTTCTCATATTGTATAGTCTATTTTAATATGACATACTTACTCATATGGTATATGTTGGGTAAGTTTACTTTACTTATATCTTTAACTTAAGTATAGTATATATATATGCATACATGTGCCTAGAAACCCGTCCAACACATTATTTGTTGGCCTAGAAACCAGTCCAAGATTTACTCATTAGGAGTAAATCTTGGATAGTCCCCGGTTTGGGACTGTTCTTGAAAGCCTAATCTCGCTTAGGATGTAAGTGTATAATGTGTATTGGGTTTTCAAGAAAATTTCGGCAGCATTTCCCCGTTTGTTCTCTAAGTACATATGTACTTGGAGAACAGTGGGGAAATGCTGCCGAAATTTTCTTGAAAACCCAATATACATTATACACTTACTAGTGAGATTAGGTGTTCAATAATGGATAGGTGGTACACATTTATTATATATAATAATGACATCACATGTATTTGTTAACCCTAGACCCTAATCTTGTCCTAATATATACTTGTTTTCTCTTTGATCATAGAATGGATAGATCATGGATGTCCATTCGCAATCGCTGCACCCCAGAGTTTATTTACTGGTCTTGACCAGTTCATTAGATTTGCTGAGGAACATAGGAAACAACCTGGAGATAGGTTCTACTGTCCATGTAGGCATTGCGGTAACAACTTGAAAGTCAACACTGGTGACGAAATCAAAACTCATGTCATGTGCAACGAGATTATACAAGGCTATACAGAATGGCACTGGCATGGAGAGATTTCAAACTCGAAACCAGTGGATGTCGATAGCAGTGCTTGTGTGGAAGAATAAATTGCCTACGATGACGTAGATGTGAATGAACCAGTTCCAGTAGACATCGTTGATGCGATGCTGGATAGTTGTGGGGTAGAGCACACCGATCCACCTCCCATTTTTAGAAACATTGTGCATGATGCTGAGATGTCGTTATACACAGGTTGTACTAAGTTTACGAAGCTTAACACTGTGTTGAGATTGTCTAAGTTGAAAGCTAACAATAGATGGAGCGACAAAAGCTTCACGTCATTACTGTCTTTGTTGAAAGAAATGCTTCCTGAAGGAAACGAGCTGCAAATCTCAACATACCAGGTAAAGAAATTGTTGTGCCCAATGGGAATGGATTCCAAGAAGATACACGCATGCCCTAATGATTGTGTATTATTTCAAAAGGACTATGCGGATTTGAAAGATTGTCCAAAATGTGGTGTGTCACGGTATAAATTGACGACTTCGGGGGAGTCCAAAATTGGTTCTCCTGCCAAGGTGATGTGGTATCTACCTATAATATCACGGTTTCAATGCTTGTTTGCCAATCCGATAGATGTGAAGAATTTGAGGTGGCATGCAGATGTTAAGAAAAATAATGATGGGATCCTACGACATGCGTCTGATTCCCCACAGTGGAAGAAGGTTGATGTATTGTACCCTAAATTTGGTGAAGAAGTCAGGAATCTAAGACTTGGGCTTTGTACAGATGGGATGAATCCATACAGGACATTGAGCAGCCAACATAGCACTTGGCCAGTCATGCTTGTTATATACAATCTTCCTCCCTGGCTGTGTATGAAAAATAAGTATGTAATGTTGTCGTTGTTGATATTGGGCCCTAAACAACCTGGAAATGACATCGATGTTTATCTTGAACCTCTGATTGATGACTTAAAGAAACTCTGGGGTGAAGGTGTGATGACCTATGATGCTTCACGAAGAGAGACATTTCGTTTGCATGCTATGTTGTTTTGCACTATTAATGACTTTCCAGCATATGGGAATTTGTCTGGATATAGTGTCAAAGGAGATAAAGCGTGTGCAATATGTGAAGAGAACACTGATTCAACAAGACTAAAACATGGCGGTAAGAATGTATATCTCGGTCATCGAAGGTTTCTTCCAAAATTCCATCTGTATTGTAGGAAGCGCAAAGCATTCAATGGATTGAATGAGGAACGCAGTGCACCTAAACCTATACCAGGGGAGGTTGTTTATGAAAGAGTAAAAGACTTTGTCAATGAATTTGGTAAGAGATCACAATGTACTACAAGGAGTGACAATTCTTCATTCAAGAAGAAGTCAATATTTTGGGATCTTCCTTATTGGAGTTCTTTGACAATCAGACATTGTATCGATGTAATGCACGTTGAGAAAAATGTATGTGATAGCATCATTGGTACTCTGTTAAATATACCAGGTAAGACTAAAGATGGGATAAAATCCAGACTGGACCAACGTGAAATGAGAATAAGGTCAGAATTAATAGAATTACGTGAAATGGGTAATAAAAGAACATACTTACCTCCCGCTTGTTACACGTTGTCTAGAAAGGAGAAGAAAGCTTTTTGTGAATGCTTGGTAAATTTTAAGGTGCCACATGGTTACTCATCCAACATCCGTAGATTGGTATCAATGAAAGATCTGAAGTTGATAGGTCTTAAATCTCATGATTGTCACACTCTAATGCAACAAATATTGCCTGTGGCAATTCGATCTATATTGCCGAAGCATGTAAGGTTTGCAATCACCAGACTTTGTTTCTTTTTCAACAGTCTCTGCAACAAAGTTATTGACCCTGAGACTCTCGATAATTTGCAAAGAGAAGTGGTTGTTACCCTATGTCATCTTGAGATGTATTTCCCTCCTTCATTATTTGATATCATGGTACATCTTGTTGTCCACTTGACTAGGGAAGTGAAAATCTTGGGACCGGTTTTCTTGCATTGGATGTATCCCTTTGAACGATACATGAGAATTTTTAAAGGTGATGTTCGAAACCGTTATCGGCCTGAAGGGAGTATTATTGAAGGTTGTGTGGTGAGAGAGGTTATGGATTTCTGCAATGACTTTCTCAGTGGTAATGACACTCCTGATAATGACAAGAATATTGACGAGCTATTTGGCAAAGGAATTTTGGGATCACGTGTGAAAGTAATCAGCCGTGAGCAGTTGGAACAAGGTCATTTGTAAATTTTACAAAACATGGACGAAGTGAACGTTTATATCGAGGAACATACCAATTTCATCAAAAGACAATATCCTCGAGCCAATACAATGTGGCTTGCTAGAGAGCATAACAAGACTTTTATTAAGTGGTTTGAAGATAAAGTCTTACATCAACTATCTCAAACACCAGATGATATTACTGAAACTATCAAATGCCTTGCCTTTAAACCAAAGTTGACTGTTATGTCTTATGAAGGGTATGACATTAATGGATTCACATATTACACAAAGCGCCAAGATGATAAGAGTGTCGTCTAAAACAGTGGGGTCACCCTTCAAGCATCGACTATGTTTTTTGCAAGTGCAAAGGATAAGAGTCCACGTGAAGCTAAAATGTCATATTACGGTGTCATTGAAGAGATATGGGAATTTGACTACATAGATTTTATAATTCCGCTCTTCAAATGTAATTGGGTTGATAACACCAAAGGAGTTATAGTGGATGAATTGGGTTTCACTTTAGTGAACTTTGAAAAGATTAGCGAGAAGGCTGAACCATTCATATTGGCATCACAGGCGAAACAAGTATTTTATATCGATGATCCTGCAAATGATAAATGGTCAGTTGTTCTTCATGGTAAAAGACAGTTCATTGAAGATCCTATAGATGAAGAAGAGTACTATGATAAATATGATGACTCCAGTCCATTCT
The DNA here is from genome assembly GCA_963693085.1 of Alisma plantago-aquatica. Lineage (NCBI taxonomy): Eukaryota > Viridiplantae > Streptophyta > Magnoliopsida > Alismatales > Alismataceae > Alisma > Alisma plantago-aquatica. Next base: position 775,548,000 of record OY856414.1, on the reverse strand, counting down.
CAGTTGGGTTGCCAACTCCACAAAATATTGAAGCTAATGATGACTTATATGTGCGCGGAGATCACAATGAAGGATTGTTAATTGATAAAAGATCACAATTTTAGAGGCATGCATGTTTATATTTTTTTATTGAAGCTAAATGTTTACTTTTTTAATATCAATATCATTTTCTGATTTGATGTTTCATTATCTTCTAGTTAATACAAATGCTAAACATTGTGGGAGGGTGCTAGAGAACTATAGGACCAATCTCACCCGAGATTACATACGCGATGCTGAGAATAGGTTCTTGATTGATTCCAATTGTAGACATTGATCAGTATTTCACTAACTCTACACTAATAATTTTTGTTTGTATTCTCTTTGAAAAATAAATATAGGAAGAAGGAAGCCACACAGCAATGGAACTACTTGGACCCCAAAGACTGGGAGGAGTTTGTTACCCAAAGAAAAACAGATGAATTCAAGGTATTAAGCGCCACTCCCAATTTAATTAATATACATTTTTATGTATTCACCTATTCAAGATTAACCTTTATTGTTACTAACCAAATCAATGTGCAGCACACACAAGTGCTTCAGATTCATATAACAACATGACAGACTAACACATATATAGTGCATAACAATAGCAGCTCGGAATTTACATACAACACTAGCTTAGTACATATATAGTGGGACTAAGGGGACGATCCCACCTGCTAAAATAGGTTACCGACAACTACATGCTACGACTGGGAGGTCGTGATTCAGCAACCGTATGCATTAGCAGGTGGATCTATTTGTCCTCCTGCTAATGAATACAGTTGTTGAATCACGACCTCGCAGTCGTAACATGTAGTTGTCGGTAACCTATTTTAGCAGGTGGGATCGTCACCTTAGTCCCACTATATATGTACTAAGCTAGTGTTGTATGTAAATTCGACGCTGCTGTTGTTATGTACTATATATGTGTTAGTCTGTCATGTTGTATGGACATCGATTGTATTTCTCAGGTATTATATAGTCTCATTAGATAATATGAAATATATCAATCTTATTTATAGCTCATTAATTATATATACATCATTCTCTTTACAGGTGTTTAAAGTTGACCCCACTACAGGAACAGACTTACCAGATGTACATGCTCCCTATACGATGGGAGAATTAAATGAAGTAAGAGAAGAATGGGCAACAGCCATACAAATAGTGGGGGTTTTAAAATATAATTGGGATGTTGATAGCGAATAATGACTAAAGAATGATATTTTGTAAATGAATTTCTGAATTATAATATATGTGTGTATGTTTCTACATGTGTCTGAGTGAAAATGAATGAAAGTGTTGGTTGCTATATGAATGTCTCTACACGTGTGAATGTGAATGAATGGAACTACAGATTGCTAGCTACATGAATGTTTCTAAATGTGTGAAAATAAAATGGAACTGCAGGTTGTATTGCTAAATGCATGTGTGAATATTTTTATTGTTAAATTTGCAGGTGTGTGGCCTGTTGTTGGATGATATCAATGGATGTCGTAAAACCTGTAGTTAACTGCATGTTTCTCATCCTGCGACCAGCCACAGCAGGTCTACAGACTGACAAAAAAAAAACAATAGGCGTCGGTTATTTGTATAACACCGACACACAAAGTTATAGTGTCGGTTTTATATAAATAACCGACGCCTGTTTCCTGTGGCGCGAAGGTATATGGCGTCGGTTTATTATCTAATAACCGACGCTGATAGTGGCCAAGATGGCACCCTTTCTGTGGCGCGAAGGTATATGGCGTCGGTTTATTATCTAATAACTGACGCCTATACCTTCGCGCCACAGCAAACATGCGCGATTTCAGTGGCACGCGAAGAGTTTGGGCGTCGGTTTTGGAACCGACGCTTAATGGGTGAGCTTTTAGTGTCGCCCACATAGGTTTCACTTAGAAACCGACACTAAAGGCCTTAAATAATCGACACTAAAGGTAGGTTCTGTAGTAGTGTATGGATGTGGAAACTAGGTCATTGTTGTGATTTCTTTTGATAAGAAACATGTATTTTGTAATTTTTTATTGTAATAAAGATATGTAACAAGTATACAACTTGCATGCCATTCCTCTTTCTCTACATTCCCCATTTAGAATTTAATTCGTATGATTAGATTAGGATGTTGTATTCACATTACTGGTGGATAATTCTGGAAAGAAGGAGACGACCAAAATCCCCCACCAATGAAGAAGTCATTGGAGGGTTCCTGATGAAGACAAACTGACAACTCCTTCAACAATTGAAGGATTTCCCAAAATAGAGAATATAATCAGATGACTAGCTTGCCACTCAACCAACTACAAAATTTGGTAAACTTAGATTTAGGGTTACATGGTGTGTGAATCTTTTGGGTGTTTTTAGACAACTCTTGATGGATCAAGATGTTTTAGCAATTTTTGTATCCTATTTTATTGGTTTTGTTTATTGGTGTAGTATATGCATATACAATATATTATATGCAATGCATAGTGGATACATACGATTATCACATCAAACCCATAAATATAATATCAAAGTTTAAGATGTCTACCATTGTGAAATTTGCATGAAAACCTCATTCAACTGCTAGAAGCCAAAGCCTAGTGCATTGTCTATCTTTTAGAAGTGTGATAATAAATATGTGGGTTTGCCAAAGAAGGGTGCATAATTTATTATATTGGCATTTGTGTTGGAATTGACAAGGTGATCTTAATAGGATTAAGCACCTAGAGGAATAAAGATGGTATATAATTCATAAGATGGTTTATGACAAGGAGTTGTGCAACCATATATCTAAGAGTTGTATTGTATTCAATTGGTAATTTTTACCTACCAAAATAGCTATGTCGTGAGCAGTCAGCCAAAGTTGACTCATAATAATGTGTAATGGATTTTTGCTCACAAGAAGATAACTTGTTATAATCCTCAAAATTAACTATGAGGGATATTTGTTTGATCAAAAAATGGAGTGTTATTCATTAAAGTTTTAACTAGTAACATCCCAGGATTTGAGGTCTCAGACAAAATAATCTTAAAAGGAATGATTGGACTACCCATATCACCAAGGTGCACCTCATTTTTAGGGATCCCAACACTAAAGAACTTTACGGCTAAGCGTTCTCAACCCAGAGTAGTACTAGGATGGGACACCAGATAGGAAGTTTATTCTGGCTTTTTTACACCCCGATCTCACAACTACCATTAATCATGACATTAGGGCATAAATTGAGAATTTAACGTAATGCAAAGATCACCCTTAACTTTTTTTCTTTTTCAAACTCTTCGCATTGAAACACATAAACTAACTTTACAAGGGAATCTAAACATTTATTCCTCTAATCTGATTTCAACTGTAAAAATGCATGTATTAACATTGATTATGTTTCTCATACTTTTAAGCACATAAGACTTGTTGATTCGCATATATTACTAAAAGAGGAATAATGTTATACATCATCATTTACAACTCTCTCTTATTTCTTTACAAGGACCCAGAGTGACAAGGACCAACTGAACTTAACTATACTTAGACTTAACTCTTGTGGCAGATCTACTATGATGCAATGATATCTTCAATTCCCACAGTTTCCCTAAAAATTTTGAGTAGAGGGGTGAGCCTACCCGCTCAGTGAATGAGTAAAACAATAACACAGTCTAAAGTACTGAATCAGACATTTATCATTCTTGGATAATTGAAATAAAATAAGATAGTAAATTTCAAAAAAGACTAGATATTCAAAAACTTACTAATAGCATTGAATCCTACATCATTAGAAATAAACAAGTATGGAAATATAATCCTCACTATATTCAATATTACATTTAAAGAACAACTGCTACGAAACTGAAATCAATTCTTTCTTAACTCTTCTTACTTATACGAAACTCTTTAAACTTATATTATCATATTTTATCTTATGCCCTGATCATATGTAGTGTACTCTACATATGAATAATTGTAACGAAATATGATCTCACCGTACAAGACTTAGCTAACACACCTAGGATGTTAAGCATGACTACATCATTGGTCTGCAACAGTAAAATGGCTCTCTGGCCTCGACACACCTATGTGCCGTAAAACTAGACTCCTCCTCTAACCTGAGCACACAGGCAGAGAGTCAAGCTACCTATTGGCTTTTCTGTACTCTAGTGCCACCAGGATCTCTGGTTGATGTTGGACACTACATACTGTATTTTTAAGGAGACTTCCACTAGGGCTTTGTCCACCATACCACCTGTTAGTACAATCCGACCCGCGTATATTGGACACTGCCAAGGTTAGTTCGTTTCATCCCTACGATGCAGACCTCTCATAGGGAATCTACGGTGTTTAGGGCTACTATTATTACTGTAACTTTGATTATATCTTTCTCTTAGACTGATCTCTTTTAACTTTGTATATTAATGACTACTCAGACTATTGAATTGAAATCACTGATGATACTAAACTGAATGCTTAACATATTTTTTACCCCTTTCTTAGGGTTTCTCCTTACTCATGCACATACAACACTTCTCATGTATACAAACATATATCATGTCTACTAATATAAATATTCTCATTCAACATTTCTCACATTTATGCATGGCATCGATAACATACCTATCCAGGGCATGTCATATCTCTCCACTTGCAATAGCATAACAACATATGCATTTCATGACAAGTATTTGAGTTAGAAAATATGAATCTCATAAACAAAGCATGTATGCATATAAAATAATATTAAGATAAAATCCCACAATATCACATGAATCATTTCAATCAACCATTTACTACTAAATTAGATATGTATAATTGTAAAAGCATACTAGATTGGGTTTCCATCTTTGATTACTTAGTATTCACAAGATATGTATTGTGAAAATCAGAAACTCTATTTGTCCATATATCAAATCAAAGAGATCAAAAATGTAGAATTATATGCACTAGGAACATAAGTAAGATCATATAAGCATAAATCTGAATTTTAGCTATAATGTTGTTCAAGCACCCGAATAACTTGAAAATTCAGATCTTCAGAAGATTCTCAATAAACTTATTAATTCTATAGTATTCAAGATACAGGGATATCTATATCCATGTCATCATATACATGTTTTCAGATCATAGTTGTAACATGAATTGAATTATTCTATAAACTAAATTCAAGAACATATATTTTCATTTATTGTCATCTAGGGAGAAGTCGAGAATATCAATTAAAACCATCTAATTGAGTACAATTGATTGAAATATTCTTTTACCCACTCACCCTAAGTTGTAAAACAGATTAAAAATGTATCCCATATCTAAAAATCTCGAATCCATATCAAAACCCTAGCAATCGCCACTTTCTTCTTCCTTTCAACTCAGAAACCCTAGAATTGAAGATTATGAGAGAAAGAGTGAGAAAAGGACTTGATTTGATATGATTTTGAATGCAATCAGGGGAGGGACGGAATCTTAACATCTCAAAGAAGATTCACCATGAAACTATATCCAAAGAAGCTAAACTTACATGATTTCATCATTCCTCAGACCGTAAAACCCTAGGTCAGCATCTCCATCACTTTCTCCTCTCAAACCCTAACTCTCCCTCTCTCTCTAGGATTTCATTTCTATGGATTGAATCAAAAATTATGTGAGCTCCTTGTGTGTTAGGTTGACCATATAGAGCAATTGAGCTACTTGGGTCAATTGCACATTGACCCCTCACTATACTTTTTCTTATTTCAACTGAATTTTCGGTCATACAAATATTACTATAATTCGTCTACTGATAAGGTCTAAATGCATCCAAAAATTATGGTAATTTTACATGTTGTTTATGATTGAGTTTTAGATCTCAATTAAAATTTCAGATCATTTGGCGTTACCAATGAATAAATAAAAATAAAACACTACACTGCTGAAAAGCATTCTGTCAGCATTTTGGTCGAAGTATAGTTCGACCGAGAACCACATTCAAAGAACACTCAAATATTTTGAAATTTATCTCCAATATGCATGATTGAGTTATCCATATCATATCCAAAATTCAATTAAATAAAAAAATTTAGAAAATATGAAAAATCATTTACCACACTGCTATCCTGATCAAGTTCCATATTCATGTACTATCAAAACCCTAATTTTTGCTGATTAGGGTTTACATTTCTAAAACCCTAATTCTTCAAACTAATATCATAGTTAGAGTTTCTTCTTAGGTTTGAAACATCACAATTGATCTACTATCATTAATCAAGTCTAAACGATGTTCAATCTAATCAAGCATGTAATCATTCAGGTAAACCCTAGTTTACCAATTAAGCACAAATGTGGTCATTACAATTCTCACCCCCTTAAAAAGTTTCATCCCCGAAACATAATTACACAATCAAAGTATATTCAAAGTTTATTTTAAGCTTCTAAAATCTTACATGTCATTATATTCTTGTATTTCATACTTGAATGCAGTTTTCAACATTAAGTCCTTCACTTCTTTTCTAATCACAACATGTTTGAAATAGTTCTCAATGACAACAAACAAATTCTCTATGCCAAAATCAATCATAGCAGAGAGAGAAAAAAAACAACCATTTCAATATTTTTTATACTCTTGAGGTGTTACCTCAACATTGATAATCTGATCCAACTATCTCAGTTCATACGACTCAATATGTACTATTGTTATGTATTACCTCTAAGTCGCAAAAGAGAGTTCACCATGTTCTTTTGAATTTTACTATTATGCTACTCAAATTGCAAAGCAGTCTTGAGTTGGAAGACTAGATTCAACAACAATTGTACAATACTACTCACGGCATCCCCATTGCATCATGGATGCATAAGGTGAAGCATTACCATCACGTTTCATATTATTCTCAAGTATGAACCCACACATAACTCAAGGTGTAACCATCAGGTTATAGCATACTAGAGTTTCAACAACAATAACAAAGTATTCCACGATTGTATTAGTCATTCAAGGACTATTCATACCCAATTACCATCACTTAGTTATATTAAAGCTAGGTATAACAAGCTATACCTCATTAGGGTTACATATCAATACAATATGGTTATCATCACTTCTATTCAAATGAGTGAATACGTAAGACTATCTTATTCAGGGTAACCCTTCATTTGTTCCATCATTATTCAACCCATATCACCATACCACAATTGTACAATACTAAGATGGATTACTGGTATAAATAACTACAACTATCGGACACCTTTAATTAACATATTGCTTGCACATGTACATTGAAATCATATGTAGAACCAATTTACATCCCTTAATATACGTTCAACAAATTATACTTCTAAAAACAAATTCACATATTACTAAAAGCCATTATTTTCTCTTATCTCTCTCCTCATTCACTACTACTTACTTTTTTCTACTTATCCTTCTCATTTTAAGCATGTATATTTAACATTCCTAAAATTGAAACATACAAGGTACAAATAGATTATTCATCATTCTTGCTATCATTGCAAGAATTTATCTCATATCGTACTTCACTCATATTGTATTTCTCCTTTTATTCAAAACACACTTGTTATATTTCAAATTTTTATCTTACTCTTTACTCCAAATCATTTCCATATTGTTTATCTACCTTTTAGATTAGTTATCTTTAAACCCTGGGTTACTATCAGTGCTAGTTTACTTTTCATAGTGTAAATCTCATGATCTTGTTTTATAGAGATGCTAGTATTCAAGGTCAAATCACTAGTGACATCCCTTGAACTACTACAACTCTAAACATTCTAGGGTTTGGTCCTTACCAGTAGCATGACGTTATTGTGATTTGACTTTACTCTCTTAATTTGAAATTCAAACTTTGGATCTCATAAGTTTTACTAAAGTCTTCTTTATCTTATCGATTGAATTTCCTTTCTCTTACTTGGCCATTCAGATATATTACCTTCTCAATTTACCCTTCTAGGGTTTCATCATCATATTGTGTGTCATTATTACATTCACTAGATGCATCTACCATGGTGGTTATGCGTCAGATATGATTCATTTTCTTATCACTTCATTCCCACATTGCTCTCATTAAGGAAGATATGAAAGAGAAAATGATTTTGAGACTTAGAATTCTTATCTTCAAAATTCATTAATACATTTCTCATATGTAGTTTTAATTAATTATCAACAAGGATACTTGACTAATTAGCACTTTCTTGAATCTCGCAACCTCTTTCTTTTATAATCTATATTACTCCATTATGTTTCAAACCCTTCCTTACTTTCCATAATCCCCTTACCATATACTACTATTCCACATGTCATCTTTAACTTCTATTTTTTTTCTTATGATCATGTGTATGATCATGTATACCATGTTGCACATATTTCTTTTTATCCTTCTACTAATGTGAAGTTATTCTAAATCAATAATCTCTCTACTAGCTTCAACTCCTATTTAATACATTACATATCCTTCATTTTAAATCAAACGGCTCATGCATGGGTCAAACTTAGTTTCTCCTTCAATCAAGTTTTTCCTTCCTGAATATAGTCTACCTTTGTATGACTTATTCATTTATTTAGCTACACTTTTGTTCTTCTTTTAGAAACTAGTTTGTTGTTCTATAGAGACTTAGAATCCAAAGGTAGTAAGGATGAATGTATTAAACTTCATAATAAAGGTATACATTCCATGCTCTCAATTATATCATAACCCTCATTCCTTAATCAAGCTCATTATTTCCAACATTTCTCTTTGTTTCGACTAAATTTCTTATCCTAGTTTTATGATTTACATGCTCATATAGTTCTCTTCACTTTAACTCTTCTGAAGACTCTTCACTTCTATGTAATTATTGTATACTTAGCTCTTTTCTTCTATTTTCCCTTTGCTTTGCAGTACATAAAAACATTGTACTCGGTTATATAATCCATTCCTCATGATTGATTCTTACTATCTTGGCCCCTTACATACTTTTCTCATATCTTTTCCATATTTCGTATTTAGAGTTCATATAATACTAATAATTAAACCTAATATGAACCTTATGTCGTTTTCCTTTATTCCCAATTAAGGGTTTCTCATATGAGGCCCCAAAATTGGATCTCAGATATCAGTTCCAACTGATTCTTAGTTATCCCAGTCTTTCCCTTATACATCAAAATCTTAGAGTATATACATTCATACTAGAATTTGGATCTAATCTATCCAGAATTTACTCTTGTTATGTTACTAACAGAAGTCATTAGATCCTAGTAATGCATCTTGCCAGCCGGACCAGGCTGAACCTGAAGTCCTGAAGCCAAGAGCTACTCAGGATTACTCAACTCCTATTCATCTCAAATGTGTGGAAGAAAACTTATCCACTTAGGAAAGCTCATTCAAAGATCATTTCTAGTCTACTTGATACAAAGAATGTAATCAATAAATGCTACAACTGCATAGTGTACAACAAATCTTAAAGACCCATATATATTTCAAAATAATGAATATCTGAATTCAAACATATAAGAGCTTTTCTATTTATCTCCAATAAAACAACAATATGAAATGAAAGTTCTATCTCATTTTCTATTTATGCTCTTAATTCATGTTACTTATCTGGTTTCTAACCCTAATATTTCTAGGGTTCCTCTCTAGAGCATCCTTCCACTGTATACCTGGCCAGGGTATACATGAAAGAATAGACAGAGAAGCTTGATATTGGTTGATCTAAGAACACAAATATTGGGCCAGGATATCCAAATACTCAAATCCCCAGAGCTAACATCATAACATCTCCTATCTACCACACTTATGACTCTAACTTACTAACTTAATGGTCCATGACAACTCAGACTAAGCTCTGATACCAAGTTGTTACACCCCGATCTCACAATTACCATTAATCATTAGATTAGGGAATAAATTGAGGATTTAACGTAATACAAAGATCACCCTTAACGTTTTTCTTCTTTTTCAAACTCTTTGTTTTCTCACATTGAACCACATAAACTAACTTTACAAGGGAATCTAAACATTTACTTCTCTAATCTGATTTCAACAGTAAAAATGTATGTATGAACATTCATTATGTTTCTCATACTTTTAAGCACACATGACTTGTTGATTCACATATATTGCTAAAAGAGGAATAATGTTATACATCATCATTTACAACTCTCTCTTATTTATTTACAATGACCTAGAGTGACAAGAACCTACTGAACTTAACTATACTCAGACTTAACTCTTGTGGCAAATCTACACTGATGCAATGATATCTTCAATTCCCACGGTTTCCCTAAAAATTGTGAGTAGAGGGGTGAGCCTACTCGCTCAGTGAATGAGTAAAACAATAATGCAGTCTAAAGTACTGACTCAAACATTTATCATTCTTGGATAATTGAAATAAAATGAGATAGTAAATTTCGAATTAAAAGACTACATATTCAAAAACTTACTAATAACATTGAAGCCTACATCATTAGAAATAAACAAGTATGGAAATATAATCCTCACTATATTCAATATTACATTTAAAGAATTACTACTACAAAATTGAAATCAAATATTTCTTAACTCTTCTTACTTATACGAAACTCTTTAAACTTATATTATCATATTTTAGCTTATGCCCTGATCATATGTAGTGTACTCTACATATGAAGAATTGTAACGAAATACAATCTCACCATACAGGACATAGATGACACACCCGGGATGCTAAGCCTGACTACATCGCTGGTCTGCAATAGGAAAATGGCTCTCTAGCCTCAGCACACCTATGGGTCATAAAATTGGACTCCTCCTCTAACCTGAGCACACAGGCGGAGAGTCAAGCCACCTATTGGATTTTCTATACTCTAGTGCCACCAGGATCTCTGGTTGATGTTGGACACTACATACTGTATTTTTAAGGAGACTTCCACTAGGGCTTTGTCCACCATACCACCTGTTAGTACAATCCGACCCGTGTATACTGGACACTGCCAAGGTTAGTTCGTTTCATCCCTACGATGCAGACCTCTCATAGGGAATCTACGGTGTTCAGGGCTACTATTATTACTGTAACTTTGATTATATCTTTCTCTTAGACTGATCTCTTTTAACTTTGTATATTAATGACTACTCAGACTATTGAATTGAAATCACTGATGATACTGAACTGAATGCTTAACATATTATTTACCCCTTTCTTAGGGTTTCTCCTTACTCATGCACATATAGCACTTCTCATGTATTAAAACATATATCATGTCTACTAATATAAATATTCTCATTCAACATTTCTCACATTTATGCATGGCATCGATAACATACCTATCTAGGGCATGTCATATCTCTCCATTTGCAATATCATAACAACATATGCATTTCATGACAAGTATTTGAGTTAGAAAATCTGAATCTCATAAACAAAGCATGTATGCATATAAGATAATATTAAGATAACATCCCACAATATCACATGAATCATTTCAATCAACCATTTACTACTAAATTAGATATGTATACTTGTAAAAGCATACTAGATTGGGTTTTCATCCTTTATTACTTGCTATTCACAGGATATGTATTGTGAAAATTAGAAACTCTATTTGTCCATATATCAAATCAAAGAGATCAAACATGTAGAATTATATTCACTCGGAACATAAGTAAGATCATATAAGCATCAATCTGAATTTCAGCTATAATGTTGTTCAAGCACCTGAATAACTTGAAAATTCAGATCTTTAGAAGATTCTCAATAAACTTCTTAATTATGTAGTATTCAAGATAGATGGATATCTATATCCATGTCATCATATAAACGTTTTCAGATCATAGTTGGAACATGAATTGAAGTATTCTATAAACTGAATTCAAGAATAGTTCTTTTCATTTATTGTCATCTAGGGAAAATCAAGAATATAAATTAAAACCATCTAATTGAGTATAATTGACTGAAATATTCTTTTACCCACTCACCCTAAGTTGTAAAATAGCTTAAAAATGTATCCCATATCTGAAAATCTTGAATCCATATCAAAACCCTAGCAATTGCCACTTTCTTCTTCCTTTCAACTCGGAAACCCTGGAATTGAAGATTAGGAGAGAAAGAGTGAGAAAAGGACTTGATTTGATATGATTTTGAATCTAGTCAAGGGAGGGATGGAATCTTGACATCTGAGAGAACATTCACCATGAAACTATATCCAAAGAAGCTAAACTTACATGATTTCATCATTCCTCAGACCGCAAAACCCTAGGCCAGCATCTCCATCATTTTCTCCTCTCAAACCCTAACTCTCCCTCTCTCTCTAGGATTTTGTTTCTCTAGATTGAATCACGAATTATGAGAGCTCCTTGTGTGTTAGGTTGACCATATTGAACAATTGAGCTTCTTGGGTCAATTGCACATTGACCCCTCACTATACTTTTTCTTATTTCAGCTGAATTTTCTGTCATGAAAATATTACTATAATTCATCTACTGTTAAGGTCTAAATGCATCCAAAAATTATGAAAATTCTACATGTATAATTGAGTTTCAGATCTCCATTTAAAATTTCAGATCATTTGGAGTTACCAATAAATAAATAAAAATAAAACACTACACTACTAAAAAGCACTCTGTCAGCATTTTGGTCAAAGTATAGTTCGACCGAGAATCACATTCAAAGAACACTCAAATATTCTGAAATATTTTTTCCTATATGCATGATTGAGTTATCCATGTCATATTCAAAATTAAATTAAATACAAAATTTGTAGAAAATATGAAAAATCATTTACCACACTACTATCCTGATCAAATTCCATATTCTTGTACTATCAAAACCCTAATTTTTGCTGATTAGGGTTTACATTTCTCAAACCCTAATTCTTCAAACTAAAATCATAGTTAGAGTTTCTTCTTAGGTTTGAAACATCAAAATTTATCTAGTATCATTAATCAAGTCTAAATGATGTTCAATATAATCAAGCATGTAATCATTCAGGTAAACCCTAGTTTACCAATTAAGCACAAATGTGGTCATTACAAGCTTGCACATGAGTGATTACAAAGCGCACAGTTAAGGCTAGTTTTGTCTGTAGGGCCACTCTTCATTAATGAAACTATACTTGAGCCTCAAGTAGTGGGCCCTAGTGTTAAAAGTGGTATTAGATCCATAAACTATCTAGTATGTGGGGCCCACATGGGCCTTTGGTATGCCAGTCTTTGAGCCATGCAGTCTAGGCATGATGGAAAGGGCTATTCATGGTGATGGAGCCACCCTTGCGCTGGTAGCCGTGTTCACGAGCTGGGTATACATTCCCATTTTGTGTTTTTACTAAAATGGGGAAAACTATGAGGCCGTATAGTTGATCCTTGACGAGGACATCAAGAGTCTATGTGGGAGAGATTGTAACGTCCCAGGATTTGAGGCCTCAAATGAAATGATCTTAAAAGGTATGATTGGACTACCCATATCACCAAGGTGCACCTCCTTTTTAGGGATCCCATCATTAAAGAACTTTGTGTTTAAGAATGTTCAACCCATCTCCAGTATGTGAGGCCCACATGGGCCTATGGTATGCCAGTCTTTGAGCCATGTAGTGTAAGCATGTTGGAAAGGGCTATTCGTGGTGGTGGAGCCACCCTTGCGCTGGTAGACGTGTTCGGGATCTGGGTGTACATGGACATATTGGGTTTGCACTGAAATGGGAAAAACTATGAGGCCATATAGTTGAGTCTTGGTTGGGACGTCAAGATTCTAAGTGGGGGAGATTGTAACATTCCAGGATTTGACACCTCAAATAAAATGATCTTAAAAGGAATGGTTGGACTACCCATATCACCAAGGTGCACCTCCTTTTTAGGGATCCCATCATTAAAGAATTTTGTGGTTAAGAGTGCTCAACCCAGAGTAGTACTAGGATGGGTGACCAGTCAAGAATTTTATCTTGGATTGCTCGTGAGTCAGGACAAAGTGCATAGTTAAGGCTAGTACTGGTTTGCGAGGCCAATCGTCATTCCTGAAACTCTACCAAGGCCTCAAGCAGTGGGTCCCAGCTTACATAACTAATATCGTCAAATAAAATTGGTGGCTCATGCACATATTTTTGTTGTATATGTAACAGAAAATGCATGTAACAACATCTCATTTGTGATTGGTCCTAATTAAATATAAGTTGAATGGAAGTAATGTGTATGACTGGTGTAGGACTTTGAGAATAGTCCTTAATCATTAACGTAATCCATACATCCTATATACACTAGAACCAGTGGAACCAACTCCAAATGCACCTAAAATAGAAAGGGAATATTATCATTAGTATAACAATGACCTTATTGATATCAAGTGCCTAATGTTATGGTGCATGAATCATGAGCTTCATAAAAAATTTGTGAACATGGTAGATATCGAGATGCTCATACATATTAGGAATATTTTCCAACTACAAGAATGCAAAGAGAAGTATGATTTCTCTAAGTCCATGTTTAAGTGCAACATGAGTGAAGGTGATCTAGTTGGGACCCATAGACCCAAGTTAATTGAGTATGTCAAAATCCTATAGAGATTGTGATTCCCCTTAGGCCAGGAGTTGGTCGCTGATGTAATCTTGAAATCATTATTGGAATTTTCTATTTACTTTTTCATGAACTACAGAATGAACAATTTCATTTGACTACTGTCAGAGTTGTTTGGCATGTTTAGAATTACTGACACTCAGATGTAGAAAGACAAGGAAAAATTTGTGTTGTTGATCAACCAAGTAAATGTTAAGTCAAAGGAAAAAGCAAAGATAATAAGAGTTGTAAAGCTATCCAAAAGCCCAAGTCTTCTGCACTTAAATCTAACTACAGAGTAGGAAAGGAAGGAAATGTTCACTATTCTCATTAGTTTGGACATTGGAAAAGAAATTTCTTACCTTTAGGAAGTAAAAAAGAAAAAGGAGGGGATAGATATCACCACTTTAGGTGTTTATGTAACATAGATAAAATTATCTACTTATTCATCTTGGGTAATGGACACCATATGTGGATATCAGATATTCTCTAATATAAGAAATATTAAAGGAAGTAAGCCCTTACTAAACATAGAGGTGTATTTATGAGTTTCTAATTGAAAAAGAGGTGTTTACATAGATGTAGGCACATATAGTTTTTCTCTGCTAGTGGTCTTGTAAAAGTGTTAGAGAACTTCTGCATTGTACCCTCCATAAATAGACACATTATTTTTATATCTTGTCTAGACAGGAATGGTTTTAAATTTCAAGTAAAGAATGATCACGTTTTTATTTCAAGAGATAAGATATTATATGATACCAATGCCTATGGGATTTATTATTGGATTTTGATACAAGTGATATAATATAAATACATAGAAGTTAAAATTGTTGACTGAAGAAAAACTAATCTTTGACATTGTCATCTAGGTCACATAAATGAGTAGCATATTTTCATATCCATAAATATGGTTATTTGGACACATTTTGTTTTAAATCTATCCAGGGCATGTGAAGTTTGTTTATTGAGAAAGATGACAAAAGAACCCTTCATTGGAAATAGTGAGAGGCAAAGTGAATTATTAAGACACAGACATACTGATGTTTGGGGACCTTTTAGCACATATTGTGGAGGTGGATACCAATACTTCATCACAATTACTGGTAATTTTAGTAGATAAGGATATGTGTATCTTATGAAACATAAATTAAAATTTCTTAGAAAGCTAAATGAATTCATGAATAAATTAAAAAACCAACTTGGAAAAAATAAAAAAGAAAGATGATTTAATTGTGGCAGAGAATATCGGAATAAAGTGTTTGAGGCCCTTTTGAGAGACTGTGGTGTGACAACCGGCCACACAAAACAATATTACCCAAAATAAAGATGTCGATCAAACACCAATTAAGCATATTACCAAAAAGGTACAATATTAAAATTGAATAAAAATAGTTTTAGAAGTTAAAAGAAATACTTGAAAACAGGCCCAAACATCACATATATTTACAACATGTATCTTTACATGAGTATCCATGCCCTACGCCACAACCTATACACAAATATGTATCATCCTGATAATTACAATGTTTTGATTATTCATGGTATACAATCAAAAATTTTAGTCGATGTACAACATATGCAAATCCAGATGCCTGGACCTGAGAGTATAGGGTGACGCTAGGTATCTACATAAAACTAGATTAAGCCCTTTGCTCTATTGGTCTCTATACTGAACCTCCTTGCTGCCACAGATCTAACCATGTTGTTGATCAACTAAAAAGGTGTGGAACGACTATGTGAGACCTCAAGTCCCATAGATATGACATAACATTTAATAAAATTATTGCATACAAGTTGGTAATGAATTTAAATCAAGTAAAGAAGATAGTATAACATATTAGAAAAATTGAACAATGTATATACAATGATCAAGCTTAACGAAAGGTATAGGCACATATAACTATACACAAAGAGATATGAATCACATATAACTCTAGAAGCAAGAGTAATGAAATAGTTATTTGTGATTCACCAAAGAATCCTACCAGGTTTACCACACTATTGAAATGTGCATTTTACCAAGCCCTGGTGGTTTGAGGCATAACACTTAAACAACTAGTCAATGTGAAGGCACAATTAGTCCCATATAAATCTAGGATGATCTAAATTCTAAAGATCTCTTCCCCTCGGTCAGTATGAGTGAAAAACAATAGTGACACAAATACTTAACCTACTAAAAGCCAAACCTGGTCCAACCTGGGTACACATGCCATGGTAAAAAACTAGGATTTAAAACCTCAAATCCAATTTACAACCGTAGTCACTCTCTATCATACAAAATCTAATACATGGCCTCACCCTCTCCATGACTGTAGAATCAGGATGATAGAGATATACCCTGCCGGAAATTGCATATACTCAACAATATATGACTTGAAGCTTCTTTTGGACTACTCTTTGCACTATCTGGAAAGGTCTGACACTGAGATAGTTCTGTGTTTATAGGGCACCACATCATCAAGGTTACACTTAATTAATTAAGCCAATTACTTATTTTTTACTACATCAATCAATTTACATACAAGATCATACATGATTCTTATAAAATAAATCATGGATTGCAACATCAAAAGTTACAAAATGTATGAAACAATTTCATGTTACTCCATCATGATATATTTGTCCATCCTCGGTCATTAAGAGGGATAAATATCAAAATAGGGCACATAAAGACTTACTTTATCACTAAGAAAAAAATAGTCATAAATCTTCATAGGGATCTCATTAGAATACACATTTTTCAGAGAGCTTAATAAGACATAAACAAGGTAGCACCCAAAAAGGTCCATTAGATGTAAGAGATATGATATTTCTAAGAATTGTGCAAACATAGGTTCCAAACTAGCATGGATCTTCAACTTTTATTGAGAGAATTTCATCCAACTATTATTACAACATCATACCAGTAAATAAAAATCATATAACTTTCATAGGCTAACCACCACACATCAAGTTTCAACGTGTCTTTCAAATTTCTTTTCATTGGGTACCAAAACACCATAAAGATGACAATTTTAAGAGCCTTTGTACTTGTATTTTGAAATTTAGTTGTTGCATGTTGAAAGAAATGTTCACCATATACACTAAAACATGAAAGGAGATTAAGAAAGACTTACATATTCATATTGCCACTGTACTTATGCAAAATAGTGCGTAAAAGACCATCTTTTAGCATATACAGATTTTTAGAATAAGATTAATATTATGCATGTCATAAGTGGGCATGAAATGCCTCAAAAGTTCTATCACTCACCTTTAGGTAAAAATAGAATTCCGATAATAAACCACAAAAAAGTCCAACACTGATTCAAGATTTTTCCTTTGGTGGTTCTAAAAACACTCTTTTTCTCTAAGAACCAGGTGTATCTAGTGCAAAGAGATATGAAAAGAGGGTTCTTTAGCTGCATGCATAAGTTTCTAACTATTAGCATCATGGATCTTGGATATGATACAAGAGATAGGGGGAAAAGTTAAGAGAAGGTTTAGGATACGTGATCTTATGTGTAGGGAGAAAGATTCAAGATGGAAAGGCTTAGATCCATCATAAGAATGCATGATCCATTAAATGAATCCAAAAAATTGTACCATTATTGGGATCTGACAGACCTTTTTTGGTCTCTATATGTAGCAGAGAAAACTATCCAAATATTGTCAAATGAGAATGAGAAGGGATATTTATAGGTAGAATGGTAGTCAATAAGTCTAATGTAGCATTTTGGTCGTTCAAAGGGACCAATTTCCCCATCGGTGCATGCCTGGTCATCAGTCTGCAGAATCGTTAGTCGTTGGTTGGGAAGGGTCAGGCATCAGAGCATCCTTCTTCAGTTTGACTATTAAAATGCATTGGTGGCCATAGAAATCCATTGATTTATCCAACAAGTTTGTTTATGAAAGATATTTACCAGCATAGGTCAACACAAACTTTTAGAACTCCTATCATTTGGAATGTATTTCTCTATGTCTGATGGTTTCTTCTATGGGGTTTTCTACAAGAACAAGAAATGGAACCCTTTTTATCCCCACATATGCCTAACAACAAAATAGAAGAGGGAATCAAGTCACTTCTCTCCTCTATTTTTTTGTTATGCATGTGGGGACAAAAAGTGTCCCATTTCTAGTCTCATTTCTAGTTCATGTAGCAATATTCTGTTGGATATAGGGCTTTAGAGGGGGGTGAATAGAGCTTCAAAAATTCTCACAAGATAGATTAGACCTTCAAATTATATCAAATTAAAACTAATACCTTAAGTGCAATATGAAGTCCTAACTAACAAGCATAACAAGGATGAGACGAATTGATAATAAGCACTTGACAAGGTCATGTAGAGTGGTTCCATTCCCCAACTAGGAGAGAGTTAGTCCACTACCTAGAGATGTCAGCCTCTAGGACTTTGCATGTGCTTTTCTCTATATATTCACCAATTAGAGTTACTACACAAGACCACCAAAGGACTTACCCATCCAAGCAAAAAGAGTATTCCACCTTACTAAGGACTTACCCACTTTGCAAGAGTCTTCAACCTTCTTCCAAGGTCTTACCCACTCCAACACAAGTCTTCTGACTTCAAGGACTTTTTCACTCTTCTTGGATCTTCATCCTTTGCCTTCTCCTTCACCTGGAGAAGATCATCACCTCTTCATCAACCTTGAAGAGGAACAACAACACCTCCACCTTCACTTAGAGTAGCTTGCTTCACCTTTGCTTCATTGAGGAAAGAGGTAGGGAAGATGGAGTAGATGATAGTTTTACAAGCACAAGGAAGTAGCTCTCTTTCAATAGGCCTACCTCACTCATAATCATGAAATTAAGTGTAAACTAGAGAGAGAAAGGGGTTCAAGGAGTTGTAACACACTCAAATATAGCAAGGACTTAGAATATCATGAATGAGGAAACTTGGAGTGAAGTCCAAGGGGTCCTATTTATAGCTGGGGTGTTCCCTTGGGTTTGGGATCACTTAGAGTTGAAACTCACAAATGGTTATAATCACTTTTTCTGCATTTTCTATACAGTAATTTGGTCGAGTTTCAATAAAGGCAACTTGACTGATCAACTAAAAGACAAATCCAATTTTCAAACTATCAGTCGAGTTTGTTCTGGTAAACTCGATCGATGAGCTAAAATTAGATTTACTCAATAAGTTAGTGAGTCGAGTTCTGTGAGTGTACAACTCGACCAATGAGTCATCTTTAGAAAATCCATCATAGGATCGGTCGAGTTTCCAACTCGACCGATGAACAACCTGTGACAAATTTTCTAAGTTGACTTTTGAGTGATTAAACCTTGGTATAAAGGGTCCCTAATATTTTTCTCATATTATTTACAAGTCATGTCATCAATACAATTGTTTACAAAAATCATCTAAGGTCATTTGAAGTGATTTCCCGAATTGCACACTTGCATTGCATTTGACTTGAACTTGAACAAGCTAGGGCTTGTGTAATTTGATCCTTTTCATATACCTAAAGCCTGAAATCAATCTTGAACAAACATATTAGAAGCATAGGAATGGAATGGTAAATTCATTATCAAAATATGGATAATGTAGAACTCTCAAGTCAACATTCTCCTCCTTTTTGACAATGACAAACCATTCCTCAATCATATTGAAAAGGATATGAAATTATACCTTTGCCTTGTGAATTGTAAGGGGATTCAAGATTTGAACAATTTGAATTGCTCCCCCTCGATCTATGCTTACTCTTATCTACATAGTTAGTCTATCTACACAAAGCAACATGACATACATATACTATATGGTCCTTTAGCAAGTCACATGACAAAGCATATAATGAACAAGAAAAGGATAACATAGGAAATAAAAGCAATATGGTTGAGCTTCAAGATATTGAATTTCTCTCCCCCTTTTGACATTATCAAAAAGGAAGGGGTAGAAGAGAAAAGAAATAGGTCTTCTCCAAGTACAACCAAGCATAATTCCATAATATGTAGTCTCAAAGCATACACCAAACAGAGACGAGAGAATCAAATAGTCTAAGGCATAATGAAAATATGGTAAAGCATGGCACCAACTCATAATATATAGCAAATCAAATAGTAAGTGTGCACATAATTAAGATTACAACCCAGAAAGCAAGTTCTCATAAGGCATCTACAAGCCAGGACGATGAAAATGAAGATGATAAAATAGTACAACTTATAACATGTGCCCATATGTTTCTAATACAAAATAACCTAGAAAGATATATATGATCAACAACTAGACTTAAAACTAAGAGCAACTAGATATCTAAGCTATCTATATCAACAACATCATCATCCTCATCATTAGGCTCATAGTCATCATCTCCCTCTGAAGGTGTAGCAACATCACCTTCACTGGAGTCACCAGCCAAGCCATCTGAGCCATCATCATCAGAAGCATCACCATCCTCCTCATCAGCCTCCTCGTCAGCATCAGCATCCTCCTCAATATCCTGGTTCAGCATCTCTTCATCGATAGAGGGACCAAAACCACGACTGGGCCAACGTGCATTCTGCTCATCCCAAGACATACCAAGAGCATGGAGCTCATTGGTCTGTGGGAAGGAGGGAGAAGAACTATTGAGGCTGGAAAGTAGAGTGGCCAAGGGGCCAGCAGGCAGAGACAACACACCAAGAGTAGATCCACCACTAGGAGAGGGTGTAGCAGCGAAAGGTGCAGGTGGAGGGGCTTGGTAAAAGTATTTATATGCATTAGGATGCATAATCACCTCCTATATAGGGTTGATAGGTTGGGTAGGGGTGTGGACAGGACATGTTCATGTTGGACATGATTGAACATAGGTCCTGATGTAGGTGCTCCTGAACCTGAAGGTTGTATGCCTATTGATGCATCATGTAGCCCATAAGGGTTTCACTTGACATATGGAACGACGCACTGGCAGATCGGGAAGGCTGAGGTGGTGGAGGTGCTCGGGTAGAGGCAGAGGTAGAAGGACCAGGTGTTGTAGAGAACAGGATACACATAGACTTTTGAAGAGTGGTCTCACTAATACAAACTCCTTTCTAGGCAAGTTTGTGATGGAAGTCATAGAAAAGAGATTTGCCAGTGGCAAGCTAGAATAGACCACAAATCAGGGTTGGGTAGGGAGGGTGGGTGCCATGGGTGTTCTTGCCTGAGTCAAAGAAGGTCATATGGTGGAAAATATATCTTGACCACTTGACTCCGATGTTCTCTAAGAGACAATAGATGATCACTGCAGTGTAATCTACAATCTTCGATTGATTCTTCTTGGGATGGATATTGTAGTTAACAACTACGGCGAGGATGCATCTCTTGAGATCCAAGGCAGAGAAGGGAGGGGTGCACTTCTTCTTATCAGGGAATTGAGGCTTATTCAAGAATCTATGAATATCAGGGAGAGTGAGATCATATTACTTGTAGAAGGCCTCAGGCTCAACTAGGTTAAAATACTCTTCATACTCCTTACGCCAGGTGTCAGTCTCGTCGGTACTTGAAAAGAAGATGTTCGTTGTATCCTCATTGACTTGGAATTTCTTCCTGGTGATCATGGATGTGAGGACTACTTGAGCATTAGGCGGGGGTATGAGGGTGTCGTAATTCCAAAGCAAGTTAGCATAGAATTCATGAACCACTTCTATGCTAGTGATGGAATTGTTCTAGCACACGCGTTCAACACCCAAGGCTGAGAGATGGTGAACGTTAAGCAACTCCAGTACTTGATCTATGATCTCTTGTCTTCTAGGTCTAGACTCAAATAGGGCATGAAAAGGGAAAGGATTATGGGGAGGGAGCTCCTTATACCTATTTAGACCCTCATTTGAGACAAAAAGAGTGTCATCAAATAGAATCAAGTGGGATTTGGACGTAGATGAAGGATCATTAGCTGGGGTGGCTCTCTTCCTCCTATTGGATGCGATAGAGATGAAAAAGAGACGAACGAGAGAGCAAAAGCTAAAAAATCACCACCAAAACTCGTCCATAGACCTAGGTTAACAAGGGGAAGGTTAAGGGAGGTCTAGCTAGGTCGGGCTAGGGCTAGGTTGAGGAAGGTTAGGACAAGGGTGGAGATATTAGGGCAAATGGAGGTGGAATCGGTTGACTTTTCTCTAGTTGAGAGGGAGAATAGTCAACCGAACCCCTCTTAAGATTGCTCCAGCCTGGCCATCGATCAAGTTTTGTGAAGTTGAAAAGTCAACCGATTGGCTATTTTAAAAAGCTCTCGGCCTCCGATCGGTCGAGTTGGCACCTCGACCGATGGTCAACCTGACCTAAACATAAGAAACTTAGTTTCTAGTTATTTGAGTGCTAATTAAATTTAGTTTTCTAGTCCATTATGTATTTTGAACATATTTAGGCACATATTGGGAACTATTATGTGATAAAACATGTGTTTACGTAAAATACCCAAAAATAAGAGAATAACAAGGCAAAAAGAACATGAAAAATTGATTTTTAGCATATTAGCAAGCACACATGATCAACTCATAGGAAAAACATATAGGATAGATGAAAACTAGCTAGAAGGCATATTAGATTCATTCAAAGCAGTTATAAGCAATTTTGATCTAATAAAGTAAAATTTCTCTCTAGCCAGAGATTTAGTGAAAATGTCCACCAACTAATTTTTCATGTCCATGTGCGTGACATAGATATCCTTCTTGGCAATGTGATCATGGAGAAAATGATGAGAAACCTCTATATGTTTAGCTCTACTATAAAAGATAGGATGATATGACAAGTAAATTGCACTAGTATTATCACACTAGATAGGAGAAGCATCAAAATAAATGTTAAAGTCTTGGAGCATTTGCTTCATCCATAGGACCTGGGCACAACAACTCCCGTCTGCAATTTATTTGGCCTCGGTGGTTGATAATGCCATTGTGCTCTATTTCTTGGAAACCAAGACACCAAGCATGGTCCTAGGAGAAAGCAAGTGCCACTTGTGCACTTTGTATCAATCAAGCACCCTACAAAATCCAAATCACTATAAGAAGTAAGAGTAAAGTCCCTTGACTGGGGATACCATAATACAAAATTTTGGGCTTTGGCTAAGTACCTTAAAATCCTCTTAACAACAATAAGATGTGATTTCTTAGGATTTGATTGAAAGTGGTCACACAAGCCAACACTAAACATTATATTATGCCTAGAGGCAGTTAAGTAAAGTAAACTTCTAATCATACCTTTATAGAGCTTCTCATCTACCTTCTCACCCTCTTCATCTTCATCAAGTTTGGTGGTGTTTGACATGGGTGTGTCCATCAACTTGGTGTTCTCCATCCCAAAGCATTTGAGTAGTTCACTTGTGTACATGCCTTGGTTGATGAAGTTCCCATCTTTTGTTTGCTTGGTTTGAAAGCCAAGGAAGAACGTGAGTTCACCCATCATACTAATCTCAAATTCATTATGCATAAGATCATTAAATTCTTTGTAAAGATAAAGGTTAGTTGTGCCAAAAATGATATCATCAACATATATTTGTATGATAAGAAAATTGTTAGAAGTGTGCTTTAGAAATAAGGTAGAATCCACTGTGCCCATGATATACCCATGATATAACAAAAAGTTATTTAATTTCTCATACCAAGTTCTATGTGCTTGTTTGAGTTCATAGAGAGCTTTTTACTACAAATAAACATGGTTAGGTAACCTATCATGTTCAAAGCATGGAGGTTAAGAAACATACACTTCCTCCTCAATTTTACCATTCAAAAATGCACTTTTAACATCCATTTGATACAGAAGAAAGTCTTTATAGCTAGCAAAGGCAAGCAACATATGAATGGACTCAATTCTAGCTACAGGTGCATATCTTTCATCAAAATATATACCTTCCCGTTGATTGTAGCCTTGAGCCACTAACCTTGCTTTATTCCTTACCACTTTGCCGCTTTCATCAAGCTTGTTGTGTTAGACCCATTTGGTGCCAATGGTCTTTCTATCATTTGGTCTTGGCACTAGGGTTCAAACTTTGTTCTTTTCAAATTGTTCCAACTCTTCTTACATAGCTAGCATCCACTCATCATCCCCAAGAGCTTACGTGACATTCTTAGGCTTGAGTTGTGTGATGAAGGCACTATTGGCTTGTTCTTTGGTGAATACAACCCGTGTCTTCACTCTTTCAAATGGATCACATAAAATCAGCTCTGTTAGATGATTCTTTGCAAATTGAGGGGTTGGATCCTTCTTCTCATCATCTTTCTCTTCTTATTGAGTGGCTACCTCTTTTCCCTTTTAGGTTATGTTGAGATCTTTTAGAATAGGAAAAACTTCACCTGCAACATCATCATTTTGAACAATATCTTTGGGAATAGAGGGGTTAGCTTCAATAAACTTTACATTTATGAATTCTTCTACTTTAGCAAGATCAACATTAAAAACTCTATAAGCCTTGCTAGTAGTGTTATAGCCAAGAAAGAAAGCCTTGTAAGATTTTAGATCAAACTTGTTGAGAGAATCTTTTATATTTAAAACAAAACAAGGACATCTGAAAACATGAAAATACTCGATAGAAGGCTTCCTACCACGTCATAGCTCATAGGGGGTTTTCTTCAAAGAAGGATGAGTAAAAACTTAGTTTTGCACAATATATGAGGTGCTAACAGCTTCATCCCAAAACTTCTTTAGAGTATCATACTCTAGAAGCATGGTCCTAGCCATTTCCTGTAAAGACATATTCTTCCACTTTTAACCCCATTTTGTTGAGGTGTTTGAGGTGAAGAGAAGTTGTGTGCATACCCAGATTCTTGACAAAAATGTTCAAAAAGCTCATTTTCAAATTCTCCCCATGGTCACTACGGATGTAAACAGTGCGGCAAGAAGCTTCATTCTCAACTTGTTTACAAAAGCTTGAGAAAACATCAAGCGTATCACTCTTAGAAACAAGACAAAAGGTCCAAGTATATCTAAAGAAATCGTCGACAATAACAAGGCAATACTTGGAACCACAAAGCGATTGAGTTCTCATTGGTCCAAATAAATCAATGTGAAGAAGCCCAAGAGCTCTCTTGGTACTAAGGACTCCTTTGGATTTGAAGGATGACTTGGTTTTCTTTCCTTGGGTACAAGGTTGGCATTCCTCATCCTTTTCAAAATCTAATTTGGGAAGTCCCTTGACCAAGTCCATTTTGCTCAACTTCTTCAACTGATGTATATTTACATGACCAAGTCGATGGTAACAAAGAGAAATATCATTCGAATTGACTAGTAGGCATCTACCAACTAATTGACTACTAGGCATCTACCAATGACAGGCTTAATAGAGTCAAGAACAATAACATAAAAATTACCATTTATAGTTCCCTTATATATAACTTGGTAGGTGAGGGAATCTAAAATTAGGCATTCAAAGGAAGTAAATAACACAAGTTAACCATTGTGACATAGTTGACTAACACTAATTAAATTGTGATGTAGGCCATCCACAAAAAGAACATTCTTGATACACAGGGATTAACCTACATCACCCTCACCTTTGACTTTACCTTTCTTATTTCCGCCAAATGTGACCGATCCTCCTTTCTTTTTGGTGAAGTTGTTCAAATGGCTTATATCACCTGTCATATGCTTAGTGCAGCCACTATCAACAATCCATCTTCTTTTTCTTATAAGAAAGGAGAATGTTGGTTCCCAACTCAAACTTTAGGATCCAGAGTTAGCTTGAGGACCCATTTCATCTTTAGGTTGGTCCCCTTAGGCTTGTAAGGACAATAAGTAGAGTAATGATCATCACATTTGTAATAAGAACAAACCATATGATTCTTAGTGCCAAAAGAATCTTCTACAAAGAAAGAGGTCTCCTTGCTCTCTTTTTTACCTTTAGATTTGCTCTTGCCCTTTGATGCTCTCCCTACAAATCCCAAACCACTAGTACCATTTTGTATGGTAGAATGGTCAAGGATTTCATCTAGGGAGTTCTTCCCTTTGAGGAATTTCTGTAGGGATGCTCTCAATCTATGGTTGTCATCATTTAAAGAAATAATGGTAGAATATAAGCTAGCTATGTCATCCCTAGAATGAACAAGATCAGCCTCAAGACATAAGGCTTTAGATAAATATGAATCTTTTTCAAGAGAGATAGAAGCAACATTAGCACTAGGCAATAAAAGTAGAGAAGATAGATCATTTACTTGACAAAGTAACCTAGAATTTTTAGATTTTTTCATTTGAATTTCTTTAAGATATAATCTCTTTCTTCTCTACGTGCATCAATAAGGAGCTTAAACTCATCATTTTTAGTTTTAACTATTTCAAGCTCTTAAAGGCAATTTTGGTTTTCTTCCTTAAGATTTTCAATATTCTTAAGGTAGATACCATTCTCAACTTCAACCCCATTGTATTGGATCTCAAGATCAAGGTATTTCCCTAGGAAATTATCAATACTCTCAAGATTGTTTTTCTCATTCAATTCAAGAGTTTCAAGTTTATCATATAGATCATCAATGATTTTTCCTAACCTTTATCTTTTAGATTTAAATTTAGAAAAAGATGAACGGGTAGAGATAAGTAAGTCAATAAAAGCTTTTTATATAACTCATGCAAACATACCTCACCTACCTCACTAATTTCTTCACTAGTAGAGGCCATGAGTGCAAGGTGGCACTATCCATCTTCTTCGAAGCTTAAGCTACTTGAAGATGAAGCTTCCCAAGCTGCATGAGCTGCATTCTTGTGTCTCTTCTCCTTCTTGTCCTTCCTCTTGTATTTTCTCTCCTTCTTGTACTCTTATTCCTTCTTTGAGCTGCTCTTGTGGTGTGACTTTCTTAACTTGGGACATTCACTCTTATAGTGTCTCTTTTTTCCACACTTGTAGCATCTAGGAGTAGAAGAGGAGGTGGTTTGTTTTCCCTTGAAGTGTTTTCCCTTGATGTAGTTGGCTTCATGCTCACTTGGTCCATCATCTTCACTAGAGGAGGAAGGAGAAGTATGACAAGCAAGTTGTTGTTGAAGGATGACCTCCTCCACTTCTTCTTTAAAAGCACTATCCTTGATCTTCTTGTCTTCCTTCTCTTCTTGCTTGGCTTCTTCTTCTTTCTTTTCAAGCCTTAGCTCATGGGCTTGGAGGTTGCTAATGAGATCTTTGGTTGGGATGTCACCAAGGCTCCTCACTTCTTCAATGGAGGTGAACTTTGACACCCATCTCTTTTGTAGAGTCCTCAAGATATTGGAACTGATTACACCTATATCCAAAGTGTTGCCCAATGCAGCCAGCCCATTGATGATGGCATTGAGTCTTGAATACATCTCCGCAATCCCTTCTTTCTTGCCGATACTAAAGTTCTCTAGAAGGTTGTTCAACATGTAGATCTTGGCCTCCTTGACTTGCTTTTTTCCTTCATAGGTGATGCATAATTTGTCCCAAATCCCATAGGCGATGTCCCAAGTTGAGATCCGGTTGAACTCCGTTGAGGTAAGGGCTGCATAGAGGATGCCTAGGGATTTGTCATTGAGTTGGGCTTCTTTGAGTGTAGCTTCACTCCATGTTGCAATAGCTCCGGTTGGCTCCTTGTGAGGTGTGACCATCACCTTCCACATGTCAAAGTTCATGCTTTGAATGTAGAATTGCATATGCCTCTTCTAGTAGAGGAAGTTGGTGCCATGAAAGACTGGAGGAGGCATGGAGAAGCCCCCCTCTAGGTTGAGAGAACCAAGTAGGCTGTATCCCATCTTCTCATCTCGTGGAAGATTGTTGGAGAAGATCCTTAGTTCTGATACTACTTGTTGGGTCTGGGGCTCTAGAGGGGGTGAATAGAGCTTAAAACATTCTCACATGATAGATTAGACCTTTAAATTATATCAAATTAAAACAAATAGCTTAAGTCCAATTTGAAGTCCTCACTAACAAGCATACCAATGATGGGAGGAATTGATAGCAAGCACTTGACAAGGTCATGTAGAGTGGTTCCACTCCCCAAACTAGGAGATAGTCAGTCCACTACCTAGAGAGGTTAGCCTCTAAGACTTTGCAAGTGCTTTTATCTATATATTCACCAACTAGAGTTACAACACAAGACCACCAAAGGACTTACCCATCCAAGCACAAAGAGTATTCCATCTTACCAAGGACTTACCCACTTTGCAAGAGTCTTCAACCTTCTTCCAAGGTCTTACCCACACTATCACAAGTCTCTTCATGGATCATTTCTTAGTCTAAGGAGATCATTTTTTATGCTTTACTACACTATATTTCCCTATTATTAGAAATTTTTGAAGGCACATATGGTTCTTAATTGGGAAAAATGCCACTTCACGATGAAAGACATTGTTCTAGGACATCATATAAGTTCTAGAGCCATTGAGCTTGATAAGGAGAAGATTGGACTTTTCCTCTCTTCTTGGTTCTTCATCCTTTGCCTTCTCCTTCACTTGGATAAGATCATCAACTTTTCATCAACCTTGAAGAGGAACCACAATAGTCCCACCTTCACTCGGAGTAGCTTGCTTCACCTTTACTTAATGGAGGAAAGGGGTAGGGAAGATGGAGTGGATGAGAGCTTTACAAGAACAAGGAAGTATCTCTCTTACAACATGCCTATCTCACCTATAATCACAAAATGAAGTATAAACTAGAGAGAGAAAGGGGCTCAAGGAGTTGCAACACACTCCACTATAGTAAGGACATAGAATAGCATGAATGAGCAAACTTAAAATGAACTCCAAGGGGTCCTATTTATATCTGGGGGTGTTCCCTTGGGTTTAGGATCACTTAGGATCGAAATATAGTCATTTTCCATAATGCAATAGATTAATTTTCACCCAAAACAACTCACCAACAGTTATAATCACTTTTTCTATGTTTCCCATATAGTACATTTGGTCGAGTTTCAATAAAGGTAACTCGACCGATAAACTAAAAGACAAAGCCAATTTTCAAACTATTAGTCGAGTTTGTTCTGGTAAACTCGACCGATGAGCTAAAATTGAATTTGCTCAGTGAGTCATTTGGTCGAATTCTGTGAGTGTACAACTCGACTGATGGGTCATCTTTAGAAAATCCATCATAGAATCAGTCGAGTTTCCAACTGGACCGATGAACAGCCTGTGACAAATTTTCTAAGTTGACTTTTGAGTGATTAAACCTTGGTATAAAGTGTCCCTAATAGTTTTCTCATCTTAGTTACAAATCATGTCAGCAATACAAGTGATTTCAAAAATCCTCTAAGGTCATAGGAGTGATTTCCCAAATTGCACACTTGCATTGCATTTGACTTGAACTTGAACAAGCTAGGGCTTGTGTAATTTGATCCTTTTCATGTACCTAAATCCTGAAATCAATCTTGAACAAACATATTAGATACATAGGAATGGAATGGTAAACTCATTATCAAAATATGGACAATGTAGAACTCTCAAGTCAACATATTCTTCTTCTGTTTAGTCAATCCTCTCAAAATGTTTCATGTCAGTTCAAGTAATAAAATGGTCTTATCGACCTTCGTTACTTAAGGGATATTGTCGGTCTACTCAAGAAACCTTTCATATGTACACCTCTGACGAAGAGATCCACCTCCATCAGTCAGATACATTTTGATCATTAGTGGCATGAGGAGGAGGACACCATGTTGTTTTATGAAACAAAGGTGTTAGCTATAGTTATTCATTGATCATCCTTTCGAATAAAAAAATCAGAGGTATAAAACATAATACATGTTGACTTGACAAGAGGAAAAATATCACAACAAATCTAAGGGCTTTGATGGTTAATTCTGAAGGCCGGATGAGATGACCCAAAAGCACTGACATGCAATATAATAGATGGAACTAAAAGAGTGCAATTTTCATCGGTGTGTTGAAAATCCAAAAGTCATTTTCCCTTTCAGCTATTAAACCATTGGTTGACCAAAATATAAGGCATTACTACCACCTAATTCATAATAATAGCTGACTAGTACCCCATGCAACAAAAATGAAAAAAAAACACAAATAAAATGAAAATGTACAAGATTGTTAAGAACACCATGTAAAAAAATATGCATCTATTAAAATGTCAGTTACATCCCCCCAAAAGTGGTTCACTTGCATATAAGACCTAACAATACATAAAATTCCATAACTTGAGCAAAAAGGCTCGATCTGGTTTAAATTTTAAACATGCCTTTGCCAACTAATACTAGATCATAACCTAAAGTTGAATCATAAAACTATCCATCCAATTAAGGCATAGATGTATTTTTATGAATTAAGCTAGTCAGGGACCTTACAGCCATAAACTTCTTAGGATTTGACCCCCAAAATCCTAGGCAAACAAAGATGGATAATCCCTACACATCTCATCCTTTAATTCCCATGTGGCTTCCTGTACACCACAATGATGCTACATTACCTTCACTAAATCTTTTTCATTCTTCATCAGCTTCTGCACACGCTTATCTAAGATCAAAGCCAAAACCTCTACATAATAAACATTGTCATCCAAATGAACCTCTATAGGCTAAATCATTTTCGTATCTAGATGACACTTCCTCAACATCAAAATGCAACTTGTGCAAATATGACGGTAGCTCCAACAAGTATGCCACTTATTGAACTAGTGATATGATGGGACTTATTGAACTAGTGATATGATGGGATAAGGTGAAATAAACATAGGAGCCAACTTACCCTTGTTCCCAAACCTCATAACACCTTTCCAAGGGGAGCCTCTGAGATACACACAACCTACAACTTAGAATTACAATGGTCTATGTTGGTTGTCTGTATACAACTTCTGTTCATCTTGTTTTTCCTTCAACTATTGTCTAATCACGTTGATCTTCTATGTAGTCTGGTTAACCAACTAAGGAACCAACAACTGGTATACACCTTTCCCATACCAACAAAGCGGTGACCTACAACACCTTTTGTACATAGCCTTATACGACACCATGTATATGCTCCTCTAGTAATTGTTGTTGTAGTAAAACTCAATCAAGATCAAGTGAATATCTATGTTCCCAAGAAACTAAAGTACACATGATCTCAACAAATCTTCTAACATTTGAATGGTCCTCTCCAACTAACCATTTGTCTACAAGAGGAAGGATGTACTAAACCTCAACTGTCCCTAAAGCTTCATGTATCTCCCAAAATTTTCTTGTAAACTGAGGGCCTCTGTGTGGCACTATTGTAACCGATATATCATGTAGAAAAACTATCTCATCGACATAGATATATGTCAACT
Source organism: Alisma plantago-aquatica (assembly GCA_963693085.1). Taxonomy (NCBI): domain Eukaryota; kingdom Viridiplantae; phylum Streptophyta; class Magnoliopsida; order Alismatales; family Alismataceae; genus Alisma; species Alisma plantago-aquatica. Next base: position 775,516,401 of record OY856414.1, on the reverse strand, counting down.
TCTCTACTTTATAGGTGGTCTTAATTGGTAAAAAATGAACTAACTTGTCAACTAATAAAATATCAACCAGATGGAATCAAGACCTTTGATTGTCCAATGAAGACCAACCACAAAGTCCATTTTTATGTCATTCCATTTCAACTAATGAATTGGGAACTGTTGCAACATCACTTAGGCTTCTAATTCTCTACTTTGACCTATTGAAAAACTAGACACTTGGCCATGAACACTGCCACATATGTTTCAATCTAGGCTACCAGTACAAGTCGATGAGGTTATGATACCTCTTTGTACTTCCAGGATTCATTGCTTATATTAAAGAGTGACTCTTATCAATTACCATCTCCCTTTGACCATCAAAATAAGGAAACACCATCCGGTTGTAAGAACACATTGTCCTATTATCTGTCTCAAGAAACCCAACATGCTTTCTGCTACCTAACTCTGATATAATATTCTCTATCAATATATCATCCTTTTGTGCATCTCTGATCTATTGTATCAACATTAGAATTACTTGTAACTATGCCAACAAACCTCTCAACAAGTAGACCTTCAATTGTACCTTCATCTGCGAAAGAAACACCAACATGTCCCACTTATGACAAGCCATGGAGTGCAATTGCACTTTATCTGTAGATCATGACAAGAAAAGATGCCTCTCTACTCAATGTATCAACCACTATATTCACCTGCCCTGGATGATAGTCTATCATACAATCATACTCCTTCATCATCTCCATCCATCTCTTTTGTCTTATGTTCTTCTCTTGCTTTGATAAGATATACTGAAGGTTTCTGTGATCTGTGAATAGTGACACTTCTTTACATACAAGTAGTGTCTCCAAATATTCAAAACAAGACCCAGAGTTACTAACTCCAGGTCATGAGTTTGGTATCTCTCCTCATGTTTCTTAAGAAATAACGGTTGTGTCCTACATCAGTACACATCCTAACCCATTCTTGAAGACATCACACAAAATGATGCAACCCTTCCTAGGATCTGGAAACACCAACATTGGAGCACTTGCCAACTTCTCCTATAGAAACTAAAAAAAAACATTACAGTTCTCATCTCAAATGAAAGGAACATCCATCCTAGTTTGCATGAACAAAGGTAGATCTATGGCAGATAAGACTGAATGAAGTTCCTATCATAACCACCTGAACATGGGAAGTCTTGAACCTCAATCAATGTCTTTGGATGCTCCAACTCCAATTTCCACTCCATCTTATTGGGGTCTACGCAAACACCCTTTCTTGAGTTGACATGACCCAGAAAAGACACTTCAGTCAAACAAAACTCAAATTGATGAACTTAGCATATAACCTATGCTGCCTCAAAATATCCAACATCTGACAAAGATGTTTCTCATGTTGCTGACTGTCTTTGGAGTATATCAAGATCGTCATCTATGAAACCACAACAAATTGATCAAATTTTGTATAAAATTTTAATTCATCAGTCCATAAATGTGGTTGATGCATTTGTTGGACAAAACAACATAACCAAAATTCATAATAACCATAGCATAGTCCTAAAAGTAGTATTAGGTATGTCATCTGCTTTAATCCTCAATGGATGATGCCCTACCATCAAACCTATATTGGAAAAAACTATAGCACCTCTCCATTGATCAAACATGTCATCTATCCTTAGTAATAGATACTTGTTCTTCACTCTGACCTTGTTTAACTTTTATTAGTCTATGCAAAGCCTCATAGAACCACACTGGATCACCCTAAATGAATGTGCTTGTCCATATAAAACCCTTCTCTAACAACTCCTGCAACTTCTTCTTGAGCTCCTTCATCTCGAATGGATCCATCCTATAAGGTTCATGTGCTATGGGTTGTGTACTAGGAACTAGATTGATTTCAAAACCAATCTCTCTCATGGGTGGAATGCCAGGAAAGTCATTGAAGAAAACATCCTCAAATCATGCACCACAGGTACATCTTAGATACCAAGAATCCTCAATTTGGTATCCACCACATGAGCCAAGAAAGCTTCACATACTTGTCTTATCAACTTCTCTGCTATCATTGTCGATACAAGACATGAAGGAAGAATATTCGTATCACCTTGGAAAGTCCAAGAGATATCCCCATAAAAAACTTTGCAAATTTGGGACCATAGTGTAACATACTGAAACCTAGGACTTAATCTTATTCCAGGGTTAATATCTTAGAACCCTTAGTCTTTGAGGTTTATCCAAACAAGGATTAGTATATGCTCTTTAGCGAACTTAAATATATTAATGCAAGCATAAATCACATTAAAATTAAGAGTATAAATTAATATTACCCATACCTTCAAATTAATCATAAAATCAATAAATGGTACATATGATATGTGCATAAAAGGAAAAGTGTTCATAATTGAGAACAATGAGTTATAATTCCACAAAATGTGAAATACATAATCTTATGTGGGATAATGGTGGTGTAGGTTCGTTCTAGATCCTTCCTATGCCTTAGGGTGCAAGGAAGAGAAAAAGAGAATCAAAGATAATGCTTAATACATGAATAATGAGATAATAGATTATTAATGGGAGAAATAATAGAAATAATGGATAATGTGTTAAAAGGAAAAACTTCTTGGATAATAATAACATCATATTCGTTTTCTTGGGATATACCTTGGCTTGGAGGCCAAGTTTCACCAATTTAGGATAATAATAACCATATTTATTTTAATTAGAAAAGAAAAGGGTGTTTTACCTTACAAATATTAAATAAAATATTTAATGACTCCAAAAGAGGAAAATAAAATTAGATTCGTAATCTACATAATAAAATATGCCTTTGGGTGAATTTTCACTCAATTTGGAGAAAGTTAGATTATAAGGTAAAATTAGGAGACAGAAAGTGTGTAGAACCTTCGAAATATTAAATAATTATAAAAAAACTCCAACATCTAAAATTGAAGGCAAATTCGTATCCAACATGTTAAATATGACTTGTGGGTCAAGTTTTGTAATTTTTGGATAATCATAATGTCATTAATGAAGGAGGAAGAGAAAATAATAAATAATTTATTTGACACATTAAAAGTTCTCAAAAGGAAAATCTAATTTTATATTCTGAATCTAAACGCTTTAATTATCCTCTGTGCAAAATTTTACCAGATTTGGAGTTTGTTTGAACCCTCAAAAGAGGAGACAGAAAAAGGAAGATAATTAATGTATCACTTTAATCGATTTCATTTTCTGACTATAATTTCTGATTTACATAATGTCAAGCATGATCTGACCATTGATTCCCGATCAGACGGGTCTCATCTTGTCTTCAACCCTGAGTTGGATTGCTACAGTAACCCGCCGACTCTCTTATATTTGGTCGATGATTTCTCTTTCCACGATGGGTCTTTCTTCGAGATTTCTTCGCCTTTGGATTCCAGATACAAATCCACATCTTTCAATCAATACTTTGCCTATCTATTTCTTCTAAGTTTGGGAAACCCCAATTCTTGGGGAACAAGGTTTCGGTCTACTTGCTTTCCCGATAGGTGGTGATCCCTAATCTATATAAGAGGGTGCCCTGAGCTTCTTTTCTCTCCGTAAAACGCTTCTGGCTCTTCAATTTATTCGCGCATCCTCTGCTTTGGCCGCCGGTGACCTACGTTTGGGTGCAAATTGCGGTTGATCTCCATGGCTCTCGGAGGCACCAATGCGGCAATCAACCTGCTCGGTGAGTTCGGCCGAGCTTCCCTCTTCTTTTTCTTCTATTTCTTTGTCAAATCATCATGTAGCGCGTTTTTTCCCAAATCATTGCTCACCCGCTCAAGTTGCGTTGCAGCCATGAATGGGTGAGAGGTTGGGGAAGAATTCCCTTTGCAAAATTCTAGTTTTACCCTTCCGTGTTTTCTTCTTCCTTTGTTCTCCTTGCAAGGGTGTTTTAGTCTTTTGTCTTATTTCCTCTTTGCTTGGTGATGCGGTCTAGTTGGGTGTTGACCTGTGACTTGGTTGTCCTTTATTGGACCAAGTCACGTGGTAGGTCCCACTCTCTATCTCTCTCTGTTTCTCACAATTAAAGATGATGTGACTTTTCTTATTGGCCGATTTTCAAAAATCAATAACTAATTATTTACTGATCAGAAAAATACAAATAAATAGTCATTGGATTCAGAAAAATAAGGGCTTTCATCCTTTCAAAGGTCTTACCTAGAACCTGTGACTTAAGATTTGGCGCAGTATTGTAGGTGGAGGTATACATACCATGTTAGCCAAATGCCTTATCATCGCAATTAGCTACCCAATAACTGATAAGAAGATTGGGTCAGCTAAGGTTGTAGTGTGATACGAGAAGGACTATTACGGCCCCTCCTTGTGTACTCTTCCCATTGATACCTATCTCCTACCTCCATGTATTGGATCCACATAACTACTCTGGGTATGTTCTTCACGTTCTCTCACCATATATGTATAACCATAATCTATAATTAGATATGTTGAATAAATAAGAATAACACGAAAATCTAAGTCTAATGTCCCTATGGACTCAATGAATATAAAACTCTGCTACCAACAAATGTGACCAACCCACCACACAAAATAATACTACTTAAAACCAAAGTGCTAATAAACCAATAGTTAAGAATATTACCAAAAAGGCACAAAATAAAAATTGAATAAAAAAATCAAAATTCATAAGAATACCTACATAAAGGCCCAAAAATCACATATATTTAGAATAAGTATCTTTACATTAGTATCCATGGCCTAAGACATAACCTATATACATAATGTATCTTCCTGATAATTACAACATTTACATTGCTCATGGTATATAACAAAAAACACTGAGTCAATGTACAATGTATGCAATTTCCTTTGTTTGGATGTGAGATTACATGGACGACCTTATGACTATACATAAAACCACACCATACTCTCTGCTCTAGTGGTCTCCAAATTGAACCTCCTCTCCACTACGGGTCTGACCATGCTAATGGTCACCTAAAAGGTATGGAAACCTACGAGGTAAGACCCCAAGTCCTAGTGATATGATATAACTTATATTAACATTTTTTTCTTACAAGAAGGTTATGAATTTAAATCAATTAAAGCCTATACTATAACAAATTACAAAAATTGATTAGTGTATATACAATGAAAAGCATATCTAAAGTTATAAATACTTATAATTACACATGAAGAGATATGATCACATATGATGGTATCAAGAGGACTAAAACAATAGTTCTCATCCAATCCAATCTGCCAAAGAACAAAAAGTATGCTACATGACAAAAATACTTATTTTGTTATGCCCTCTGTAGTTTCACGCATACCACTCAAACTACAAGGTGAACAATGTGAAGTCACAATCATCCCCGGATAAGATCTAAGGTGATCGAAATGCTAAAGATCTCTCCTCCTTAGTCAGTACGAGTGACAAACTATAGTGGAACAACTGTCCAACCTATTGAAAACCAAACCTAGTATGTCCTGGGCACACATTCCACATTATCTGAACTATGGTATAAATACTCCAATTTGAGTTATGACAATACTCACTATCTATCACATAAAATACAAGACAACCTCAACCACTCTCTAAAATCTTAGAGTCGGGATGGAAGATATATACCCTCCCTGCCTGACATATAATCAATAGTATATGAATCCAAGATCCTTTTGGATTACTCCTTTCATTTTGATCAAGTTTTTACATAGTTAATTCTATGGTTAAAATATAGTACATGACCATGGTTACACTTAATCAATTACACTAGTTAAGTATTTTTATTACATCAATCAAGTTAGATACAAGATCCTATAATATTCTTTTAAAATAAATAATGGATTGCACCTTTAGAAGTTATAAAATATATTAAACAACTTCACGTTACTCAATCATGGTATATTTGCCCTTCTTGTCCATAAAGAATGATAAACCTCAAACATGGGCTCATAATAACCCAATTTGTCATTAATACCAAAACAATGATAACTCTTCATAGAAATCTCATTAGAAGATAAATTGTTTTTGAGAGCTCAATAAGTCATAAACATGGTAGCATAAAAAATTACAATTTAAAACTCCATCATTTGTAAGAGATATGCTATTTCTAAGAATTGTGTAGACATTGGTTCCAAACCTAGCCTGACGAGCAACTTTCATTAATAGATTTTCATACAATTATTACTATAACATCATAATAGTAAATAAAAATTATATACTTTTCTTAGGCTAACCACCACACATCAAGGTTCAACATGTGGGTCGAATTTCCTGTCATTGGGTACTAAAACACATTAAAATGACATTTTAAAGGCTTTTATACTTGTTATTTGAATTTTAATTCTTATATGTTCAATGAAATATTGACATTACAATAGAAAATGTGCAATGGGCTTACGAAAGACTTAAGGACTAATGTTTCCTACATAAAAGACCATCTTTTAACATATTACAGATTTTTAGAACAAGTTTAATATAATGCATTACATAAGTATGCATAAAATATCTAAAAAGTTATATCACTTATCTTTGGGGTGAAGAAAATAGAGTTCTAGTAAGAAACCACGAAAAAGTCCAACAAGGATTCGAGCTTTGTCCTCTAATGGTTCCAAAATGCTATTTTTCTCGAAGAATTAGGTGTATCTACAACAAAGAGTTTCCTTAGCCACATGAACAAGTTCCCAACTTATAGAATCATGGATCTCGACCATGACAGAAAAAAGGAGAAAAAATAAAAAGGAAAAAGTTTGGAATAGGAATTTTACGTGTGAGGATAAATATTCAATATGAAGGCTAGATCTCTCCTGAGAACAGAAGATCCAAGGCATAAATCCACACATTTGCTCCTTCACCGTGCTCTAATGGACCTTCTTCAATCTCTAAGTGTAGCAGAGTAAACTCACCAGATATTGTAAGATAAGAAGAAGATAGGGTATTGATAGGTAGGGTGGTATTCAACGGGTCTATGGTAGCACTTTGTCTGTCAAAGGGATCAGTTACCCCATCAGTGCATGCCTAGTCATCTGTCTATAGAATCTTCGAGGGTCGGGAATCACAACATCCTTTGTTGGCCAGACTATTCATATGTACCATTCTCTATACTCATTGGAAACTCATCGATCCATCAAACAAATTCATCAGTCAAAGAATTGACCATCAAAGGTCCTTACCAACTTTGAGAATTATCATCATCTGGAGTGTATGTTTTCTTGATCCAACAATTTCATTTATTTAGTTGATACTTGAGATATTATGCTTATTAGTTCAAGTGATGAAATGATCTCTTACTTCAGGGATACCTTTGGGTTACTCAGGAAACCTTTCGTCAGTTCACCTCCAATGAAGGTATCCACCTCCATCGGACATCTGTGATTTGACTGTCGGTGGAATGAGGAGGCACTAGTATATAAAACACCTCTTACATCGATTAAAATGGCTCTCTAATGTTAGTTTTGTACCAACAACTCAGTGGGAAATACTACTCCTCTACGACGTCAGTTTTTTGGGGACGCATAAACTGACGACGCAGATCCAAGCTTGGTTCCTATGACTAACAAAACTGACACAGATAAGCTTTTGTATCTGTGTCGTCAGTTTTTACTCTATGTTTGACGGTGTACTTCCATACCAGGTCAGATTTGTAATTGATAGATGTCTTTGTGTCATCAATTTCCATAATAATATTGTCGAAGTTCATAAGGTGGCACGACTATGCTGACCAACATGGCTATAACACCTTAATTTTCTTATCACATGAGCGGAAGATAATTGTTTTTTTATTGGAGAATGTTACCAACGTAATATGAAATTACAATAATGATAGATAAGAACAATTACATATTGTGTATAAAATAAGTTCTCACCATATTCTCAGAAAAAAAACTTACTCACATGAAACTTGATAACAAAGTCTACATACATGATGCTAAAATCTTTACTCTCTCTCTCTCTTTATATCTTAGATCGTGTAGATGGTGCCCCATAAAGAAAATTCTATATCATTACTGATCTTCCTGAATATTAATACATACGGGCATCTCATCCCCATCCATACATAAAGGGAAATCTAGGTTAGAGTAAATGGCATTAAGTTTCTATTAAGATAAATATAGATATGCTATAGATAAAGTTGAATTAAGATCTGAAAGTTTTGAACTTATATGGAATCGATGTGTCTTTTATTTATGTCTTTTATATGATTTGTAGCCACCATTGTATGATAAGTCATCCTCTATGACACTGAAGTGTCCTCTATGGTGCAAAATACCCTTTGTTGGCACAACGTGCCCTCTGTTGACCCCAAAGTATCATCTATGGTATAAAACACCCTCTATTGGCACAATGTGGCCTCTGTTGACACTAAAGTGTCCTCTATGGCACAAAACATCCTCTGTCGGCCCAATGTACTCTCTGTGAGACCTGACATGTTAGGAAAGTATGCCCTCTGAATCATCACAGTACTCTCTGGTGATGACTTATCATATAATGTATATATTTAAAGTTATGATGTTAGTTTCTATCTCTATTCTTAATTTGTTATTCTGAATCTTAATCTCTTATCTCTGAATCTGTTCTCGGTTTCTTATCAGGGATCTTACTCTCTTGTTTCTATGTTTGTTCTTAATTTGTTATATCTGAATCTTAATATTTTATCTCTGACTCTATATCTTTGTACTTTAATTCCTAACTAAATCTAAGCCTAAATGAAAAATTGAATAATCTTATTACCTAATAAATCTTAGTCTGGAGCTTTATTTTAACATGAGGGAATAATGAATTCTGATATCAGACATTTGACATACAAATTTAACAGCTTATCACAATAAATTGATCTGAGCATAGAAATATTGAGTATGTAAATGTTATATACATCTCAACTACTTGAAATCTGAATATTTGGCAACTTGACTCAAACTGAGCAAAATCTAATTAAGCATGATAAGATATAAAACACTAAATTCTGGAAGTAAATTAATGTTTAAGTTACTTTGTAGGAAGGTGTTGGCTGAATCATAATAATATTGAAACTCAATGAACATGGACCACTTACCTTGTTTGAAGATATCCTTAATGTAGTATGGATCCTTGGTTCACAACATATGAGCATGGACACACACACACACACACACACACATATATATATATATATATATATATATATATATATATATATATATATATAGTCAGGCTAGAATACACTCGAGTGTGCAAATCGCACGAATACACTCAAGTGTGTTTTCATATCAAGACTAATTTTTACAAAATGTAAACCGTTGATCTTCACAGTCATACTATAACTAGGCTACATACAAATTTTGAGCCCATTTGGATGAGTGTAAGTCACTCATCTAAGGGCAACAAAATCGACGCGCGAAACTAATTTGAAATGCATAATTTTGCGGTCTTCATAACATGAGCTATACATATCCATGTGCTCAAATTTTACGTATGAGTTGATCACGAGATGTTTAAGAAGATCAACGGATTAGATTCTCAAAAAAAATATTGCATCATCAAAAATTACTTGAATGTATTCCGCTCCGGATACACTCGAGTGTATTCTAGCCTGACTATATATATATATATATATATATATATATATATATATATATATATATATATATATATATATAAGAGAAAGAGAGAGAGAGAGAGAGAGAGAGCAGCGATCTGGTGCGAGTCAATCCCTATTCGAGCATACGAGTGTGAAATGCTGGTCTTGTATTACTTCTTTGATCAGCTTAATGGTGTTCGTTGCATAGATAACTGTGTGAATGGAAGTAAACAATGTCAGCTCTGTCCAACGAGAAGACATGAATGTACGATTTGTTGAAAATTTATTTTATAATAAGTTATACACAGATGTCTCTGCTGTGCTCGCAGTTCGTACATTTATTTATTAATATTTACTCAAAGCTAATATTTCATCTTGGTCATTCCATCCGCCTCACTCCATTTCTTCTTATTAAAGAAAACGGTCAGCTTATTGCAGTTTGTAAATCTATATTTGTTGTGGTAGGAGGGACGGTGTGAACTAGAAAAAAAATCTTATGCATAAAAAATTAACGCAGCTACTCGTTTTTAGACGTGAACTCACAACAAATGACGTTTGTTAGGTTGTTGCTATTCAATTTATACATTCGTTAGGCATAATATATATATTGCATGCATAACTTAAAAGAACATTGTTTTACTTTGATGATTGTCAATGTTGTGTTGTATTACTTTCTTTAACATACGCAAGGCCTTTACCAAAATATACAAGGGCCTTATGGGAGAGTGATGAGAGATGTCTCTCACAACATTGTAAGTACATCTTTATTAAAATACACATATATCAAATTGTAATTCAAAAATAAATATAAATATTACAATAATCATTCATATGCCCATAGTGAATTTATAGTTAAAAGAATTAAGATAAAAGTTGCATTTGACTCCTTCAGCCTTTCATATCGTCTCATTAGAATACCCACATGGGATCAATTAATATTTAAGAAAACTAAAATAATATATGTATCTAGGTAAGAGTCTTGTGCAATGCATGCTACTTTATTAGAATGCATTGACTATCTCTTACTTCAAAATTTTAAATATAAATTATAACAAGATACCTCCCATTCTATTATATTATGCATTAAAAATATATGAATTACTTTGTAATTAAACAAAATAAAGTAATTATTACATAGATCGCCTTCTACATTCTTTCTTATATAGTATAGATCTACAAGTTGTCTTATGAAATAGTGTGCACCTTCTTCAAGTCGCACCTGAACATCATGTTCAATAACTCTTGGTTAATCACCGCAGACATCTACTTGACGTTGTCCTCCTAGCAGAAGGCAACAACTTCCTCGCCTCTATAGTAGTCTACACGGATCACCGAAAACCCCTGTCGTTCTAGATGAACAGACTGGAAGGAGTTGTCTCCTTCTAGTTAGTGTACTAGCACCAACTTGTTCTTCCACAATTGTTTCCCCTTGGTATCCCTCTCTTTATCGGGTAGGACTTTCTCGTGTTCTCTCGGTTACCACAACCAAAAAAGACAAGAGTTTGTAGAGAAACTGATGTTGTGTCTAGGAAGCTCCCAGTACCACTTTATTTATAGGATGGTCAGGGTCAGGTTTTCAGTCTGTGCGGGAGTCGAAGGATACATAATTTCACGATTTTTTGCATCTTGTGAGCGGTAAAGCAATTAGTTCTCATGTGAACTAGTCGGTTGGCATGTGATTTGATCGGTTCAACCCTTGAAATGGTCGTTTCATCATGTTTCCCAGTCACAATTGTATTGACAATTAATATCTAATTAATGCACGACACGACATCAGCACTAATCCATGATGCAATCAAATTGATTCGTGAATTGGGTGTCTCATCACATGAACAGGTTGTAACATACTCAATTCTAGGCACATAGGTTGATCATCCATTCTTCTAGACCCCTACTCAACTATGTTGTTATCCACTCCCCTTCTTTCTCTCTTCTTGAGCCTTTTCATATAAATACCATTTTAGTATGTTTAATTCCCTAATTTATGGTAGACTAGACTTCTTCAGGATCTTTTGACCCTAATTGATTCATTAGTGACCCATGGACATGGAACCTTAGGTTGTAATGAGCATAATATTTGAATCATGGGAAATTTAGTGAATGATGATTCTCCACTATAGCCCTGATTATAAATAAATAGTCTAGTGTAACCCTAGTGTCTTATAGTAAGTATTTTAGGGATAATATGAGAGGACTTATAATATTTGACAAACCTTAGGTTTTTTTTTATTTGGCCCCAACGACAAATCTTGTCGTTGTCTTCTTTTGGGGCCACCAGCGTGAGTACCAGGGTTCCCTCATATTACGAGAACCTTACCAAAATTGTCCCTATAGTTGCATTCCTTGATATAAGTTGTCAAGAGGTACTAGAATGTCCTCATAGTGTTGGCTCTTCTGTTTACCATATTCACTGGATTCACATGACCAGACGTCCACTGGTTTTCTCAAGTTCATAGATATATCAGACCATGATGACCTTGCACGCTTCAGCTCCTTCCTGGTAATACGATCTCAGTGCCAAGAACTGGTTACTTCCAACACAGTCATTGTCTTGTGATTTTGGTACCCTAACAACCAGCAATGGCAGGTTAACCTTGCACGAGCTGTATTCATGGCGATACCCAATGTTTTTAGTACATGATCCTATGATGTTATGGCCCTATTTTAGGTATATTTAGTCTACATTATTTATGCATGGAAATGGCTATTGTTTTATATTATGATTGTGGTCAAATTATATGGCAAGACATTTTATTCATATGCTTGTAATCTTATGTTCATATGCCTCATTTCTTTTGTTATAATTCTTTTGAACTTACCTAATTGCAAAATCTCCCTTCTTGCGGGAGCACCTCTTTTACACTTATAACCCTATATAATGCCCAAAGTGTTTATTATAAGTACATACTCAGCTCTTTATTGACCTCTATGTTGTTCTCTATGTTCTGGGTGATGTTTCCTTCCACCCAGATTTAGGTACATTAGAAGATAAAGGTGTAGAAAGATCGTATACATGGACTTGTACATTGAGGATAGCTTGAGATAGTTGGTTTGTCCTCTACAACCGGCCTTACATGTTCTTAGGTGTATACCTTTTATTTTATTTTATTTTCACTACTACAAAAAATAGTTTTTACAACAGTTCATTTTTCCATTTTACAACGGGTGTCAACCGTTGTATTAGATCGCGTGGCCTTATGGGGGGTTCTTTATACAACAGGTGTTGTGCATGTTATAATATATGTATTTTATACAACAGTTAATACATGTTGTAGTTCATTGAACACACCTGTTGTAATAGGAGTGTTGTATATAACATGTTGAGACAAAAGGAAAATGCATCTAGACACAAGGTTTTGAACTTGAGACCACTTGAAAGTAAGGCACATCTCAAACCTCTGAACCAATTTCATTTTATGCAACACATATATTCTTTGTTGTACATATACAACAAATGACGTGCAAACCTGTTGTGTGATTGTGGTCTATTACAACGGGTAACTATTACAATAGATGAAAGTATGTTATGTAATTATAGTATACTACAATGGGTTATAGTATGTTGTGTAATGATGGTCTATTACAATAGGTTAACATATGTGACTATTACAATGGGTAGAGCATGTTGTGTAATTATGATCTTTTACAAGGGGTTAGAGTATGTTGTGTAATGATGGTCTATTACAACAGGTTACCATACATGACTATTACAATGGGTTAGAGCATGTTGTGTAATTATGATCTTTTACAACGGTTTAGAGTATGTTGTGTAATGATGATCTATTACAACAAGTTAGCATACGTGACTATTACAACGAGTTAGAGCATGTTGTGTAATTACGGTCTTTTACAATGGGTTTGAGTATGTTGTGATATTACAGTCTATTACAGCAATTTAGCATTTGTTGTAGCATCACATATACTACAACGAGTTTGTCCTGTTGTATATAACTTGTGTTGTATAAAATATATAATTCACAACACACAAATAAACTTGTTGTAAAAGATATGCTAACTACAACACAACCAACAGAACTGTTGTGTTTTTCCCGTTGTAAAAAGCATTTTTTGTAGTAGTGTTTGTTCTACCTTATATGGTGAGGAACAATTATACAGAGGAAATTTTATAACTGTGTAATAGTTTTGTTTCTGCTGCTTATTCATTATCATGCTCTGTAATATGTACCATTTGAGAAATGAGTGAACTTCCTCCTTTCCTTCTTACCTTTTGGTATATTTGGGATTGGATGGACTTATTTCTCAATGCAGTGAAGAGTAGATCCCCTATCGGGTCTCACTCTTTATAGGTCGGTTGGTTGACCTTGACCCAATTGGTTCACTCTGTGAACTAGTTGGTTCATGCCCCAGTTCAGCTGATATTCTGCGAATGCAATTTCCAATCAACCTGACACTCCAAGTTCTAACTGATCGGTTCATGTAAGGAGGCGAGATCACCCCCTTACTAAAATTTAACAGAAAATACAAATCCATTTAAGTAAGCATGAACAAAATATAAAATTGTCAATAGTAGCAGTGGAAGAAAAATATGAGAAACATATGCTATTACATAGATTTATTTCAAAATGTTCACAACATATGGTGGAGGAGAGAGGCTAACCCCGATTGGGTGTTTTTCCTATGGTAGAGGAGATAGAACGAGCTATGGCTCGTTAGAACTAGCGGCAACAGATGAAGAGAATTGAGGAAGAATCATTTGACTCGGTGGAGAGGGGGGAGAGAAAGAAGCTGAGGAAGTGAGGGGTTGTTACAGTATACAGATCCGCAGAAGGCTGGAGGAAGAGGATGACTCCCACCCGTCAGATCGACGTGCACTTAAACGAGAGTTGTCTGATGAGGATTCACCATGGGTTGATGCTCTTGACCAGGGAAATCGAACCAAACTTTGGTGTTACACATTAAACGAATGAAATCGTAATTAAAACTATATTTATACTTTATTCAAAGTTTATAAAATCAATTTAAGGGGTCAAACCAACTCCAAATGGCCTCAAATTTTAACCATAGGATAGAATTAATAACTAGAACAATGCTATATAATTAGTTTCTTGTTTAACCCAATCTTTGGCCTTCAACCATTATATTGCTCATTAATGTGTATATTAATGTGTAAATTGTGTGAATTATAATGAAAATACATTTTGGGTGTCTTTTGGTTGCATTTTCGGGATAAGTAATCCAATAGTATGATGTCACCATATTAATCACATTTTCAAGTTTTATTACCCCATAAGATGAGAGAGAGAAAGAAGAGAGGTATTACTCCCATTATTAATATCTATTCTCATTATTATTTACTTCTTATCCAATTGATCATAAAACTTTTAAATTAGCATTATCCACTGACTTATTTTTATTTATTTAACAATAATTTTGTGTTTGTGAACATTTGCATCATTGTCCTTACTAAAAGTTTTAATTGAGGTAATTGTGCACTAACCCTTATGTTGGCATGTATATTTTCTCCAAACCACTCAATTCCCACAAATTCAACATCAAGGACAAAATGAAAAGAAAATAAGATAACTTGGAGAATGGGTGGAACTTGCAAAATTATTTGAAATTCATTTCATTACAGTTCAACACTTTAACTGGTCAGTTCAGGGCTCAATCAGTCATTTTTTATTCAATTTGGATACCATAACACTTTAGTAATCAAGTAACACCATTAATGAAAAATATCTTATTCCAAGTGTATCCTATGTGTGTAACCCTATAGGTTCTAAATTACATTGGCAGTGAGTGTCCATAACTAATTTATGACATCACAAGCAATGAGCAATCTCTAGTAACACAACATTGCTATCCAAGTAATTAGAAAGTTAGAGAATAACTTCAACCTACAATCTTTCATTGGTGTTAAAGTGTTTGTATAGTTCCTTTGTCACAAATATCAAAGCATTCATAACGACATGTGATGAGTGTAGTAATTTTAGGTCTTCTCATACACAGAGGGACCAATATGTCATTTCAAAAAATGATGAAGAAAATTGCATCCAACCCCTATGCGGGCTTTCTTATATAGTACAGATGAGTATCTTTATAGAATATATAATTAAAAAAACTAAGACAATAGTGTAGTGTACACACACATTGACCAATATGTAAGTTCAAAAATAATAGAGAAATCTCACCCCCTCCACGGGTTTTCTTATATAGTATAGATGAGTCTCCTAATATAATATATAATTTAAGAAATTAAAGACAAAAATGTGATGTACACATAGAGGGACCAATATGTAATTTCAAAACAAATGAAGAAAATTACATCCAACCCCCTCTTCTAGATTTCTTATATAGTATAGATGAGTCTCCAAATATAATATATAATTAAAAAAATTAAAGACAAAACTGTAATGTACACACACATGGACCAATTGTAAAAATAATGGAGAAAGTAGCATCCAACCCCCTCTAGGCTTTCTTATATAATATAGATGAGCCTCCGACAATATATAATTTAAAAAATTAAAGACACAAGTGTGATGTACACACAGGGACCAATATGTAACTTTAAAATTAATGAAAAAATTGCATGCATCCCCATCTACGGGTTTTTATATAGTATAGATGAGTCTCCTAATGTAATATATAATTAAAAAATTAAAGATAAAAGTGTGGGGTACACACATATAGACTAGTATGTAATTTAAAAAATCATAGAGAAAATTACATCCACCCCCCTCCACGAGCTTTTTTATATAGTATAGGTGAGTTAATTTAATAAAATTGACTACAACAGTGTGATGTACACACAGAGGGACCAATATATAATTTCAAACAAAAATTGAGGAAATTGCATCCAACCCCCTCTGTTGGCTTTCTTATATAGTTTAGATGAGACTCCTAATATATTATATAATTTCAAATATTAAAGATAAAAATGTGGTGTACACACATAGGGACCAGTATGTAATTTTATAGAATAATGGAGAAAAGTATATCCAACCTCCTTTGCAGGTTTTCTTTTATAGTATAGATGAGCCTCCTGCTACAGTATATAATTAAAAAAATTAAAGATAAAAGTTTGATGTAGACACACATGGACCAGTATGTAATTTTATAAAAAATGGAGAAAAATGCATCCAACCCCCTTGACATACTTTTGTACAACAGATGAGTCTCTTAATATAATATATAATTTAAAAATTAAAGACAAAAGTGTGGTGTACACATAAAGGGACTAGTATGAAATTTAAAAAAATAATGGAGAAAATTGCATCCATACCCCTCTGTGGAATTTTTTTATAGTAGGGATGAATCTCCTAATATAATATATAATTTGAAAAATTAAAGACAAAAGTGTGGTGTGCACATAAGGGCATGTATGTAATTTTAAAAAATAATAGAGAAAAATTGTACTCAACCCTGTCCATAGAATTTTTATACAGTACAGATGCGTCTTTAAATATAATATATAATTTTAAAAATTAAAGACAAAAGTGTGGTGTACACACATAGAGACCAATATGTAATTTAAAAAAATAATGAAGGAAATTACATCCAACTCTGTTTGCAGGCTTTCTCATATTAGTATAGATGAATCTCCTAATATAAATATAATTTGAAAAATTAAAGACATAAGTGTGGTGTAAACACAAAGGGACTAATATGTAATTTCAAACAATAATGAAGAAAATTGCATCCAACCCTTATATGATGCTTTCTTAGATACAAAGGATGTATTTGTAATTTATAAAATGTTAAAAAGAATTGTATGGCCTATTTAAAATGGCTTATTTTATATAGTATAGATGCATGCAATATATATATATTTATGCTAAATGAATGTATAAATCGAATAGAAACAACCTAACAAGCATCTTTTGTTATGAATTCACGTGTAAAAACGAGCAGTTGGCTTAATTTTTTAAGCATAAGATCCTTTTTCTTGTTCACACGGTCCCTCCTACCGCAACCAATATAGATTTATAAATTGTAACCATTTGACCGTTTGCTTTACCAAGAAAAAATGGAGTGAGGCGGATGGAATGACCAAGATGAAAGATTAGCTTTGAGTGGATATTAATAAATGAACGTACGAACTGCGAGCACAGCTCAGAGATCTGTGTATAACATATTATAAAATATTTTTTTAAGCAATTGTACATTCATGTCTTTTCGTTGGACAGAGATGACATTCTTTACTGCCATTCACACAATTATCTATGCAGCAAAAACCATTCAGCTACTCAAAGAAGTAATACAAGGCCAGCATTTCACGTTCGCATGCTCGCAGAGGGAGTGACTCGCACCAGATCGTTGCTCTCTCTCTCTCTCTCTCTCTCTCTCTCTCTCTCTCTCTCTATATATATATATATATATATATATATATATATATATATATATATATATATATATATATATATATATATATATATATATATATATATATATATATATATATATATATATATATATATATATATATATATATATATATATATATGTGTGTGTGTGTGTGTGTGTATAGATATATGGCTAAAAGAATTTTTACATGAATACATATTGCTTACATGTACTCATCTTCATTTATGATGATTGTAAAATTTTTCTGAATAATCTAACCTTGTAATGTGATGTATATCCCTTCAATAAGATATGTATCAAAAATTACCATAATCTATAGGTAGACCATCCAATGAAAGAATATATGTATTTTCTAATGAACAGTAAGTTTCAAGAATTATTAAATCATATATTATTATATCTCATGATCCATATGAGATATGATAATAATTTTTTAAACACATCTAATCTATATAGTGTCAAATAAATCTATATGGTTAGGTTTTCTGAACATAAACCTTAAGTTCCATTTTAATGACCAGTACATATAAGTTACATATACCGAATGGTACACACTTCCTAAAATTTCTCTCTCTCTCTCTCTCTCTCTCTCTATATATATATATATATATTTTTTTTTTTTTGAGAGCAAAAGGATCGATTCATTACTTGTTAGCCATACGGTATCTACAATTGGGATGAAAGATACAAACAGAATAAACAATCATCAAGTTCAGTAACCCAAGAGCACTACAACTCATATTGGAACGAGAGTGAGGCATTTCTGCATTGATTCTTCTTCCTTGAGGCTGTCTTAAGCAGCTTTTCATGAAGAATTCCTTCAACCTGAGCATTGAGTAGTGGTAGAGGTACTGGATCAAGACGGTATTATGCTTGTATATCAACTCAAACAACGCCATATAGCTGAGTAACAAGATCAATCCAGAGCAACAAGGAGATCTAGCCGTAGCTAGAGATCTCATCGCTCTCCTGAAGAGAGGTTGCAGCCAAGCGCGACAGATAAAACGCCGACTAGCGGCGACTAAAAAATGCCGACTTGCGGCGACAAACCAGGCAGATAGACTGCCACTGACCCTACCGAAAAGAAAATACCCAAAACAGTAAAGGAGAAGCACCTTGACACCCAGCACAAAGGGGATCGTCAGCTCCCAAGATGCCGCTAGAGAGAACCCTGGAACCACGCACCCTCAACGGCACAAGGGCCGTCACAACCGACACTATTAACCGTGCTGAGGCAGAGATCCACACGAGCCGACAGGCGGGGTCATCATGCGGCAGCTTTGAACAGGAGGATCGCACCTCTCGTTTGGGAGTTGCAGCCGGAAAGCCCAAGGGGGAGCAGGGTGGGCAGCCACAGCGGCCAGACCACCTCCCCCAGGCCGACGGAGATCTAGGCGGAAGCCCTAGAGTGAGTCGCCAAAGCGAAAACCTACCCGCAATTCTCGTGCAGTTTCGCTCGCCAAGATTAATAATAAAACTAGGTCTCTCTCTCTCTCTCTCTCTCTCTCTCTCTCTCTCTCTATATATATATATATATATATATATATATATATATATATATATATATATATATATATATATATATATATATACTACTACTACTACTACTACTATAAAAAGAGCGAGTTTGATGTTGCGTTCTCCTTGATTCACTCTCTTCTCTCCTTTTTTCAAGGAATTTTGCTGCTACAAATATTTATTCTCACACTCTCCTATTAACTTTTATTATCTTTAATTCTGGATTTCTCTCTCCATCCCACGGAAATGGTTCCTTGATTTTCTCCTTTCAAACAACCAACACAAATATCTTTTACCGTAGGGACCCTTTCACGGACGAATCCTCTCCCCACACATTTCTAACAAATTTTATATGTCACGTGCATGTGCCCGTGTGCGTTCACTAGTATATATATATAGTGAGGCTAGTGTACCGGAGGCACCGTACACCTCAGTCGTTTTTAAAGATGCAATAACTTTTTGAAAAATTGTAACTGTCGATCTTCTTAAATATCTTAAGAACATACTATATACTAAATTCTAGCTCATTTGGACACTTATAGGTCTTGCATCTAATGGAGAAAAAAATCAGGCATTTCAAATTAGTTTTGTGCATCGATTTTTTGTCCTTGGATGAGTGACTTACACTCATCCAAATTAGCTCAATTTTATATTTGGCCTATTATTATTGTAACCATGAATAACAATGGATTATATTTTGGAAAAAAATGGTCTAGATAGGCAAACACCATTGGGGTGTACGACGTGATCTGTACACTACAGTGTATTCTAGCCTGATTCTCTCTCTCTCTCTCTCTCTATATATATATATATATAAGGTTAGGAAATGTGTGAGGGTCGGTACATGTAACCTATGTGTACGGACAATTAAAATTGAATAGGTGGATCCATTAACAAATCCAATCAAACGGATTGAACATTTTTTAGATTAATTGTGTTTAAAAAATCACAACCATATAACAATATATCATCCAACAATTTCTATAATTTATGCAGCTTTCAGTTAATTAGAAAGTATACATCTACTTTTATTACATGATTTAAGTATGTCAGATTGTGATAATTTTTAATACACATGTTATCTAAGAGGTATACATTATATTTGTAAGGTTAGATTTTTTTTAGTATAGTTGCACAACTATCATAAATGAAGATGGTACATATAAGATACATGTACTTATGTACACAATTCTTTTAGCCATATATATATATATATATATATATATATATATATATATATATATATATATATATATATATACCATTTAGGGTGGAAGCTAGGATTTTGGTGGTTGGTTGGTAGAGAGTTGGTGGAATGCGGTGTTGGAGTATTGGTGGAGTTTGATGAATAATTGGTGGAGTAGGAAGGGCTGATTTGCGTTTGGATAAATGATAGAAGTGAGTGATTAGAGGTAGATTAGGGTTTGTGATTAAGGTGATTAGATGTGGATTAGGGTTTGTGATTAAAGGTTAATAGGCCTTCAATTTTTTATGAAGAAAGGGGAATGCTTAAATAAAAATAATTAAAACTGATGAGATAATAGTAGAAAACTTCCTGATTACCGACGTAGATGATGGTTGTTCTTTGAGAGCGTTGAATGCCAAAGCACGTCACGATCTTTTGATCTTTCTTTGGATAAAGAAAGGATCTTTGATTATGATTTAATGAGGGAAGAACACGCACACACAATTGATCTCAAAAAAATGGAAATTTTACTGGCAACTGGAGGGTTTATACTTAGAAAATATGTGGAAACTAAGAACACATGACTATATAGACAAAATTGCAATATAAGTGAAGTGGAGGAAGGATTACAAGACATGGAAATTCTCTAAGGAGGAGAATTTCGAGCTAAGACACTTCCTACTATAAAAACTAAGCTTAATAAATAAGGGGGAGCTCTTTGGGTGGAAGAGTGTTGTAGCTATCACAACTCTTCTTTGCCTTTTATAGATCTTTCTGATGGTTTGGACGAATGTGCTTCTCTTGCCACTTGTTTTCTTCAGTTCATGTCTTTGACAAGTGTTTTTGTTACATAAGTGGTGATATTTGTTGTGCCTGCCACGTACTCTTTTGTCTTTGTGACTTTTGACAGATATCCTTCATCTTCCTTTTTATATGTCACTTGTTCTTTTTCTGCTTTGAGTCTTGACAACTGTCTTTTATCTTTATGTATAGGGAAGAGCTATCTTTTATTTTCTTCTTTTGTCACTTCTTCAACAAGGTATTTTTACTCATTATTTTTAATTGAGTAATTCGTAACAATCATCTCCATTTTCAAAGTTACTTTCTCCTTGAGTAATATCCAGGATTGGAATATTTTCTGGATCTAGGATTTCATCAAATATAAATAATTGATAATTTTCCATGTTAGGGTTTCTTATAAGAGACTTTCCTGATAATTTTATTTTCTTATATGAAGGCCCCCTTTTAGTTTCTTAATCAATAAGATAATCAAAAATTGGGGTAGATATTAACTTTCCCTTTAAAATAGGGTCTATGTTGAATTTGTCCCACCATTTAATCAATACTTGCCTTCCTAGGTAGGGTAAAAAGGCATGTTGTTCCCTAAGTTTTTCTAATATAGTGCCATTATGGCCTATAAAATCTTGAATTATGTTTACTATTAGAGTATATACTGCGTTTGATTGGGGTTGACCATTTTCTAACTTTATTTGAGAACCATGCTCATTTCTTTTTCTAGCTTGAAGCATTTCTTGTCTGTGTATTTCACTAAGATAATTAATCCACCATCCTCTTAACTGACCCGTAATATATATATATATATATATATATATATATATATATATATATATATATATATATAGAGAGAGAGAGAGTAAAGAGTGAGACCCGATAGGGGATCCACTCTTCACTGAAATTGAAGAATAAGTCCATCCAATCCCAAACATACCAGAAGGGTAAGAAGGAAAGGAGGGATTTCATTCATTTCTCAAATGATACATTACAAAGCATGATAATGAATAAGCAGCAGAAACAAAACTATTACAAAGTCACTTTATGATTCATTTATACAATTGGTCGTCACCGTAATAGGTGATTTTATAAAAACTTAAACTAAGTACAACTATAGCTAGTAGCAGAGGGAAACCCAGCCATTCCAAGCTATCCTTAAGTTCATGTCATGTTGGTGATCTTTTCGAGCTCTTGTCTTCCAATGTACCTAAACATGTGTGGAAGAGAACATCACCCAGAACAAAGGAAACAACATAGAGGTCAGCAAAGGCTGAGTATGTACACATAATAAACTTTGGGCATTATATTAGGGTAAAAGTGCAAAAAGAGATGCTCCCACAAGAAGGGGGCTATTTGCAATTAGGTAAGTTCAAAAGGAATATAATAACAGAAATGAAGCAAAAGAAATGAGGCATATTAAATTCATATTACAAGCATGCTAATAAAAGTGTATCTTGCCATAACAATCATCCACAGATTCATATTAAAACAAAAAACATTTGCATGCATAACAATGTAGAAAAAATATACCTAAAACAGGGTCATAACACCATAGGATCATGGCCTAAAAATAAATAAGGGTGGAAACGCACACCCCGGGTGGAAATGCACGCCATGTATAAGTATGGTTGTACATAAGTACCACTATTCTAAATATTCTAGTCAAACATGTAGCATGCACAAAATAGAGAGGCAAGACTAGTATTTCAGTCAATTTTTTCATAAAAAGGCATTTGTATATAGTGGGGTACAAGTACCCATATAAATAAGGTAGTCTAAAAGCTACATGGATATAATGAGTCAACATCAGGAAATGTAAATGTTCAAGAAATTAGATTTCATAAGGAATAACAGTTCAAGAGATGCCTCATTAAAATAAAGTAGGTTTTAGTCAAATAATGCCCAAAATAAAATAGAGGATGTACATACCTTATGATCAGTCCTAGATATTCAATAACACCTCCTAAGTTCAGGGTCAGGGTTGTCTCAACCTAATCACAATATATGTGCATTCGATTAATATAATATGCATTAAATCTTTTGCTTAGAAATCGACCCTACTGTAGGTTGCAAGTATGGTCATGAAACCTATCCCAATAAATTAGTCGTATTTTTCTGATCTCAAAAACACATTTATATGTATTATTTGGATAACCCAATAATTACTTATGAATTTTACAAGACTAAGTAATTTCTTGAGAATATGAAAATCAATTGTGAAATGATGACTTTGCCCCCGAAATGAAAAGGGGATCAAACAATATGTCACGCGAACCTGACTAAGTCAGAAATACGCTGAATTGGGGGTCAACACGGTCAACATGACTCGACATTCCTATTTTGCCCTTGTGGGCGTGACATGAACCTGCTGGCCACCATGGGCGAGGACGATTTTTTGCCTCAGGGATTGAAATCCCAGCGCCCTGCACCATGGCTGCCCCACAGAGAGATCAGCCAAGGCGTGAGCCCAAGATCTGGGACTCCAGGCGAGTGGAAGAAGGTAAACTAGCTTTGCCCCTTCGACCAGGTCATGCGGAGCTCCTTCTCATGTCCTTTGGTGGTCGGAGTGGAGGGTGAGTCCCATGGAGGGGATGACCACAGGTGGCCATGGCGAAGATGAAGTGAGGGTGAAAACTCGTGAGCTTAGCCCACGATGCTAGGAGTCAACCAGGAATACACCTCGCAGGGTGGTTCTCAAAGAAATAGGCAAGAGGAGGGTCGGTAATGACGCGGCCATAGAAAACCATCACCGACCTGACAAGCTGAGCTAAACCAAACACAGGCCGTGAGATCCGGCAGGCGCATTCGATCAAAATCACGGGCATCTCGTGGTCCTGGTGTAGATGATAAGACGGAGTCATTCACATCTTGGTTGTGTTGCAGGAACCGAGAAAAGGAATACCAATGAACAACAGACAGCGGCCGAAACAGGGGAAGGCAGGGGCGCCTTGTCGACCAAGAAAACAAAGCAACGTCAAGGAAAGGCGAGTACACGAACAGAACGAGGAAGTATCCTAGATGGTTACCTCATGAGTAATTGAACCGAGGTGAACGATCCCAGCAACTATCTGCCATCTTCGCCGGATAAGGAGACCAGAACTGACAGCAGCTCCAAGGTGCCAACACGACCAATTGGTCAAAGAGAGCACAAGAGGGGGCACCGACGGTCGATTCTGGAAATGGATAGGCAAAGTGGAGGCACCGGAGTTGGGGTTTCGGCGAGTTCAGAAAGTGGCAGCGATGGCTACTTGGGTGTAGAAATAGGCATTTTTGCCTTAGGGTTCGATAGGGGCCAGGTAAGGGATCAATTTGTTCGTGAGGATGTGTGGAGAACGTTGGCGAAGAAAATGTGGTGATTCATTGGCTGGTTGGATCGTTGGGCGACCGGGCTCTCGATGTGAGATGTTGAGTCTAACTCACGTGAAAGACGGAGGTAGGGGACAACTGAGTCCTACTACCCGGTCTGAGCCACTCGCAAGAGCAGAACTGGTCCTTGGACCAAAGTCCAGACCGTGACAATGAAATTAATAAAATCGACCAAACTTTAGGGTAATGCACACATAATCTATTAGGGTCTAAACAAGGGTAAATTTGATGTCCAAATGACCCCAAAATTTGAGGGTTAGAGAAATAGGATGTGAGGAACCCGATTATATGCTTAGATTTGGATTTTGAGGTTGACCAAGCTAAAATTTTACCATTGCGCATTAATCATTCAATTAATGAAATGAACTAAGTCTAATGGTCAATTGTGGTGAAATCTTCCACCTATGCTCGATTTGTGTCCTAATTGGATCCAAGAGTATCCTAGTTCACAAGTCTAGGGTCAGGGAATCTAGATTGTCATTATTTCTAATAAGTTTCCCAATTGAGGTATTAAGGTAGAAATATGGATCCTTAAATGAGTTAATCTAGGGTTTGAAGATCAAAATATGGTTTCGTTTATTCTAACACAGTGAAATATAGATATTCAAAGGTAGTCAACTGAAAAAAAAAATGGGAAAGGCGATTGGATATCCACATAATCAAATAGGGGCCTAGAAAAACAGAGGACTAGCCTATGTATCTGGAATCGAGTATGTTACAACACTCCACCCCTTAAACATGATTTTGTCCCCGAAATCTATCCAGTTGTGGTATCGTATACTAAGTTATACTTTTAACCAAGTCATAAATTTCTAGTGTACCTAATGTAGGGGGTCAAAAAATACCATTCATATCAAACTTATGGTCTACTCTCAAGGTGAAGCTATATGTCTCCATGTGGCATGCATCCAATAATCTGATTATGGTAGATGTTGGGCTAGAAAAGTTACAACAAGACCTAGGATTATGTCAACCAATTTGTATACATTTGGGCTACCTACAATGTTATCATAGTTTTGCCATTCTTTGATCACGATCCACATAATTTCTCTTGTTATCATCATCATCATCAAAATAACAACATCATCATTATCATCTACTCACCATCCTCATTATCAATATCACCGACATCATTACCTACTCCTCCTCATCATCGTCATCAACATTATCATCATCATCGTCATCATCATCATGCTCATCATCATCATCAACAACAACATCATCATCACCACCATCATCACCAACTATTATTTTAAATTGAAATATTTATAGATTTATCAAGGGGTGAATTATGATGTGTCACATAACAAAGACAACACATATACTTTAATAGGCGCATTAGGGTTGGGGTGTAAGTTTAGGGTTTTTTTTTCAATAGACTTTTTCATTTAGAATTGAGCACTATAGTGTGTTGTATGCAACTTATTGAATTTCACATTCATGAGCTAACTTTACGCATTACATTAGACATGTTTTGATTATTGTGTAGTCAATCCCCTATCACTTGTATTTATCATGGTCAAATGGAAATGTTCAAAAATTCCGTCATACTTAATATGTTCACCCTAGCCTATATTGTATAGTCCTCCTCACCACTTAATTATTAGCGATCTAGAGTATAGGATATTAATTCGAGCTTTAAGTGAAATTTTACTTTATCCCCTATCTGGCTTAAATACACCCTTTAAGGATAACTCAAGATAAAATTTTAAGATCTATTTTAATCATCAAAGTAACATGTAGGATGGTATGATTAGTAAGGCTCCTTTGAAATTCTCGGTTTGGTAGCCTCTACATATGTTTGACATTATTACTAGGAGTTATCCAAGTTTTACTTATTGTAGCTGTTATTAATCCTGATTATGCCTATTAACTAGATCGTACAGGAACTCCACCCCTTAAAAGGCTTAAACTATAACTTAGAGCATAGCCTAGAGGGGAAAAAGGGTGGATCCGCTAGGTCTTATATATATATATTTAAAACTAGCTATGTCAGTCTTAGGCCTAGGGTATTAGGGTTGAACATGTCAACTAAGGGTACTTCACTAAAGAGCTTCTCTACTACTCAACTTACTTGTGGTGGTGACTTGGTTCTAAAAATCATCGATTAGATCATAAAAAGAAAAATATATCTTTTTTACATATAATTTAATAATGAAAATAAGTTTTAGCAGTAAAGGACTAGCGATGAAGATGCAAAATTGGCACCAAAATCGATCCAAGAACCAAGTCAGACACCTTCCACAACCTGACACATATATTACTATCCTATAGCCACTTCCTTCTACAAAATAGGTATGATCCTCCTATCACTTAGAAGGTCATGTGAGTATTCTCTAATATGCAAGCAATGAGAGAGAGAAGGGTGTATATTGCTCATAGCCAATAATCAGTCAAAACCTACCCAAGCATGATATCCACCATTTCCCACATAATTCTTAAATAGAATCCCCACTACCTCATCCCGAGTCCTAATCAAAACATGAGATTACCCAACATGATAGGTAGTGATTTAGGGTTTTCTCCACCATAGTTCCTTTACATGATACGGTAACCTATATAGTCTAGATACCCATCTCAATCACTAGGTAAACCAAATACTCTGAGAGAGGTGATAATTTAAGTATGCCTACTAAAACATTTAGCTCCATCAATCAATTCCAATACACAAGAATAACAATCCCAATGAGGGTGGAATTTAGCCCTTGAGGGGATGGCATCAGGGCATAGCTATCCTAATATACTCACATTGAGGACAAGGCATGCTATAAACAAAGTTGATCTAGTTTAGGATAACACTTAACATCAAAGGAATCTTAACCCTAATCTTAATTTAGGATTTTGTATTTTACATTCATGCATGCTTAGTAACCAAGTGAATGTATGCTAGGCATGCTAGATCAACATCAAATAAAAGGGGCCACATGTGATAACTAGGGTTACACCTAGCTATGAATGTCCAAGTCAACCTACACATAATGTAGTCTAGATAGATTCCCATAAATCAGGAGATATATAACTAGAAAAGCCAATTCTAGTGTAGTTTCATTACACCCCCATAGAGAGGGTAGGGTTGTCTTGGTTTGTCACGTACTATGCTTCCACAACTGATGTGTTGTAAGAAGATGTATTGACCAATTTTAGAAGGGATTGAAATACTAGTTGGTAAACCACTACAAAGAAATAGATCTGACAATAACCTCTAAAAGGTCGCCTAAGCACCTAATTAAGGAACAATGTAGGATAACTTGAAATAGTTAAGCTACCGACTGCTTTTGGATCTGATACCATTTTGTAAAGAGTGAGACCCAATAGGGGATCCACTCTTCACTGAAATTGAAGAATAAGTCCATCCAATCCCAAACATACCAACAGGGTAAGAAGGAAAGGAGGGATTTCATTCATTTCTCAAATGATACATTACAGAGCATGATAATGAATAAGCAGTGGAAACAAAACTATTACAAAGTCACTTTATGATTCATTTATACAATTGTTCCTCACCATAATAGGTGATTTTATAAAAAATTAAACTAAGTACAACAAAAGCTAGTAGCAGAGGGAAACCCAGCCATTCCAAGCTATCCTTAAGTTCATGTCATGTTGGTGATCTTTTTGAGCTCTTGTCTTCCAATGTACCTAAACCTGGGTGGAAGGGAACATCACCCAGAACATAGGAAACAACATAGAGGTCAGCAAAGGCTGAGTATGTACACATAATAAACTTTGTGCATTATATTGGGATAAAAGTGCAAAAAGAGATGTTCCCACAAGAAGGGGGCTATTTGCAATTAGGTAAGTTCAAAAGGAATATAACAAAAGAAATGAAGCAAAGTAAATGAGGCATATTAAATTCATATTACAAGCATGATAATAATAGTGTGTCTTGCCATAACAATCATCCACAGATTTATATTAAAACAACAAACATTTGCATGCATAACAATGTAGACTAAATATACCTAAAACAGGGCCATAACACCATAGGATCATGGCCTAAAAATAAATAATGGTGGAAACGCACACCCCGGGCGGAAACACATGCCCTATATAAGTATAGTTGTACATAAGTACCACTATTCTAGATATTCTAGTCAAACATGTAGCATGCACAAAATAGAGAGGCAAGACTAGTATTTCAGTCATTTGTTTCATAAAAAGGCATTCGTAGTAAGTGGGGTACAAGTACCCATATAAACAAGATAGTCCAAAAGCTACATGGATATAATGAGTCAACATCAGGAAATGTAAATGTTCAAGAAATTAGATTTCATAAGGAATAACAGTTCAAGAGATGCCTCATTAAAATAAAGTAGGTTTTAGTCAAATAATGCCCAAAATAAAATAAAGGATGTACATACCTTATGATCAGTCCTAGATATTCAATAACACCTCCTAAGTTCAGGGTCAGGGTTGTCTCAACCTAGTCACAATATATGTGCATTCGATTAATATAATATGCATTAAATCTTTTTCTTAGAAATTAACCCTACTGTAGGTTGCAAATATGGATGTGAAACCTATCCCAATAAATCACTCGTATTTTTCTGATCTCGAAAACATTTTTATATGTATTATTTGGATAACCCAATAATTACTTATGAATTTTACAAGACTAAGTAATTTCCTGAGAATATAAAAATCAATTGTGAAATGACGACTTTGCCCCCGAAATGAAAAGGGAATTAAAAAATATGTCACGCGAACTTGACTAAGTCGGAAATACGCTGAATTGGGGGTCAACAGGGTCAACATGACTCAACATTCCTATTATTCCTTGTGAATGGGACATGAACATGTTGGCCACCATGGGCGAGGACGGCTTTTTGCCCCAGGGATTGAAATCCCAGCACCCTGTGCCATGGCTTCCCCACAGAGAGATCGACCAAGGAGTGATCCCAACGATTTGGGACTCCAGGCGAGTGGAAGAAGGCAAACTAGCTTTGCCCCTTTGACCTGGTCTTGTGAAGCTCCGACTCATGTCCTTTGGTGGTCGGAGTGGAGGGTCAGTCCCATGGAGGGGACGGCCACAGGTGGCCATGGTGAAGATGAAGTGAGGGAGAAAACTCGTGAGCTTATCCCGTGAAGCTAAGAGTCAGTCGTGAATACACCTAGAAGGGTGGTTCTCAAAGAAACAAGCAAGAGGAGGGTTGGTCATGACGGGGCCATAGAAAACCATCACCGACCTGACAAGCTGAGCTAAACCAAACATAGGTTGTGAGATCTGGTAGGCGCATTCGATCGAAATCAGGGGCGTCTCGTGGTCCAGGTGTAGATGATAAGACGGAGTTGTTCATGTCTTGGGTGTGTTGCAGGACCGAGTAAAGGAACACCAGCAAACAGTAGACGACGGCCAAAATAGGGGAAGGCAGGGGTTCCTTGTCGACCAAGCAAATGAAGCAACGTCGGGGCAAGGCGAGTACACAAACAGAACGGGAAAGTGTCCTAGATGGTTACCTCACGAGTAATTGAACCGAGGTGAACGATCCCAACAACTATCCCCCGTCTTCGCCAAAGAAGGAGACCATCACCGGCAGCAGCTCCAAGGTGCCAACACGACCAATTAGCAAAAGAGAACGCAAGAGGGGGAACTGGTGGTCGATTCTGGAATGGGATAGGCGAAGTGGAGGCACCAGAGTTGGGGTTTTGGCGAGTTCAGAAAGTGGCAGTGATGGCTGCTCGGGT